>OZ020278.1:1920618-2044479 GCA_963971205.1 Aethes cnicana | reverse complement strand
CGTCTAAAACATGGCATTTATAAAGCTGTCAATGTATGCATATAATATGGATATTTTTTCTATATTTAGTTTTACACAGTTTGATATAGTAAACGGGAGTAAAATTGGATTCAATGTCAGAGTTAGAGGTTACTTTGGAATTAAATTGTATCGAGCGAAGTTTCGTGAAACGTGTAACGAAAGCTGTCAATGTAAGGATGATATAATCAAATATACTCGTAACATATGTTTTTTTTTCATATTTTTATTTTTTAACATTTCTTAGAAAAGTATGATCTTAAATGAGCAATTTGACGATGCTGGGTCAGGGAAGGGCCTTAAAAACCGCGCCTTGAAAATTAGAGAGTTAAACTGTTTTCAAGATGTGGGTGTGTACTTTTTTCAGAACATCGTGGTATTCGCCTTATTGTACCTAGATAAATGTTTTCCGACAATTTCTTCAAACTAAGTACTTAGTCATTTCGTGCAGACAGTGCAGAATGAAAAAAATTAAGTACAGTTAAATACCAAGCGTGACAAATTAAAATCGAATCATGCAAAATTCTTAGAACCTTCGTTTTGTTATTTCAGCCACGTGCAATGTTTTCATTATCAAGCATCAAGGGCCATAATCACCGTGAATATGAATTCATTTCATGGATTTGCTTAATAAGTGGCTGCTAGCTCGCATGCAAAAACCTTGGGAGGTAAATAAACGCTGGTGGGCTGGGTTTCCATCGAGTATAGAAACCGGAGGTTGCCCTACCTCTATGTGGATGATATGCTTGTAAAACGAAATCAAATTATTGTTTGGCGACTTAGCGCCAATATTTTATACAATTGTATAACATTTAAATAAGAAATAGGCTGAGCATGTGACTTACCTTTACGAGGTAAAGGTGAGTAGTAGTAGTAACATTTATTAAAATTTTGATTGGTAGTTCCTTTAAAATGCCATGACTATTTTTTGTTTCAGTGTCGTGTTCTATTAAATCTGCGGACAACACAGCCATTCGAAGAAGTGCTCGAAGATTTAGGACAAGTCTTAAAGATGAGCGGCGCAAAAAGGATGTACACAATCACAGGACAGGAGGTAAAAAAATGCTCATCAGCAAGTTTAGAACTTGGTCCTTCGATCCAGATATTGACTACTGTTCTCATTCCCGAAGGTGAGGAGTTTCTCCCAGCTCCGTAACGAATTCGCAGACGTCGAGACTTTCTACTTGGGCACTGTGATGGTGGCACCAGCTCTTAGTCCCGGAGTCAGTGCTCCGTTGCCAGTAGAATCTCCCATGAGAAGGTAAAATACAAAAATAAAAAGTATTCATTTTTTTCTTTGCCATCATTTTCAAATTCCCAAACCATCATTTTGTACAGAAGTTCATTAACTTCTCCCAGTTCTCCGTCTTCTAGTATCGTAGTCCAGGACTTTTTCTACTCGTATTTCTGTAAATTGACCTATGTATCATTTCAATGTAACATGAATTAATACTGTACGATGATGATGATATTGATGATGATGGTGATGATGATGACTTAGTGTTGAATCTCTGATTCATAATCTTGATACTAAACACGACGAACTCAATATCAAAATACCTACCTACATCAAATTCATAGTTGTGTTCTAGGTATTACTGAAGTAATGATCAGTGACGGTTTATCAAAATGAACTGTTTTTAAACCTAGTGCAGCAACTATACCTAACTGAACCTAGGTCTCGATCAAGAGGCAACGTGGCCGCCCCGCCGGCCGCTGAAGAGGTGTCGGTGCGCGGCCGGCGCGCGCGCAGCAAAAGTCGCCCGCGTGTGTTGTACGCGCCGGAGGGAGAGATCGTGAGAAACTCAGGTCAATCAGGTCAGTTCTATTTAGGTTCAGGCCCAATGAGGGTGCGAGTGATAAATCTGCTAGGGGTGACAGTGGCGTTGGAGTCGGCCAAAGCAGGTATTGGCCATTTTGGGCGGTTTGACAGCTACCTACCACATCCCTCCAATAATTACGTCGAACGCAGTCTCCAACAATACGGAGCTCCTCATTGCACCAAGCTGCTAACCTCGGGGTTAGTCTCTAAACTCGAGCTAGAAGTTAACCCAAGGTTAGTTACGTTGGTGCAAGTGGGCCTAAGTCGATGACTTCAGGATTTTGCTATGAAAGTCTCAGGTCTTTCTCATATCCTTCCTTGATCAAGTCTATTGAAAATTTGAAACAATCAGACAAATGGCAATAAATGTTTGAGTCTCGTGTGACACTTCCCTATCCCAGATTTATTTATATGTTTCTAAAAGTTAAAACCAGCTTTTAACCAAAGGATATACAGGACAGGTTAAAAAAAAATCTGAGCTTTTGCGCCTTCAAAGACCACAACACACGAGCAGTCTGCTTTAGTTAATCAGCATATTATTTGGCAGACTACACGTTACTGGAAGTTCTGAAGGAAGAACCCATCCGGGTGACAATCCGTGGACTCCGGCGCACCTTCTACCCGCCCATTCACCACGCACCCATTGACAACACTCCGCCTGAGAAGAAACTGGCTCTGGACTGGGTGTACGTACCATCGTATCATGAGATCTGTCAGAAGAAAACGGCCTCTGACCGGGAGCGTACTTAATATAACAATTGTTCAAGATTCCATTGAGCATTACCTACCTTAAAGAAACTACTTCCATATTGACTGACGAGTTCGCCTTTTTCGCCTATGTCACCACTAGTGATTATTGAAACGTTTAAAACTGTATTGTTGAATTACTGACCAATGTATGCAGTCAAAAGAAACCACCTTTAATTGTCTCTAGAGCTCCGATTAAGTAGTCAGTTTTTCCATGCAAAATGCTTTATAATGGTCAAAGCAATTCGCTGTTCCACCCATACGTAAATACTTGGTACAGAACACATTTAAGTATGTTCTTCATATCTATTGGTGCTGAAAGAAATTTAAATAGTCAGGGTGAATCTTCGTCATCACAGGCATCACAGCTGAACAGCCAAAACATTCTTCACAATTATGAAGTAATCTTGGTCTTTCACCAGTTACGGATACCGCGGAGCAGATTGCCGCCGCAACCTATGGGTGCTGCCAACTGGCGAGCTTCTGTACTATGTAGCAGCTGTGGCGGTCATGTACGACAGGGATGAAGAGGCCCAGCGGCACTATACGGGTCACACGGAGGATATCCAATGGTCAGTGAAACTCAGCAGTAATGTGACATCCACCTTCCTTCATTTTCTTTCCGGAGGATTTTTATGTTCTGGATTTCTCAATACAAACGTCCCAGAATCCTCACCATCATGATACAAATATAAAGGAATTGAAAGCATTTATCTTGGACTTGCATTTCCAACTTTCCATTATGAGAAGATGGTTAAAGATCGTGCTTTGTAAGTTATTTAAGGAAACTTTATTTATAATTTCATGCTTCTTCAATCAGTGTTATCTAGAGACCTGGGATCCGTACCCTCGACCCATTGACATCTTGTGTGAAATTACTCCTTCAACTCCTTGATGGATCAGTCAGTTTACTTGCCCTTTATGTCGCAGTATGGAGTTGCACCCGTCGCGCGAGCTAGTAGCAAGCGGGCAGCGCGCAGGGCGCGGACGGCGCGCGCAGGCGCACGTTCGCATCTGGAGTACCGATACCTTGCAAACCCTGCACGTCTTTGGAATGGCTGAGTTCGAGGCGGGAGTGTCTGCTGTCGCTTTCTCGCAGCTGGTAAGTCCATCTTTCCATGTTTCTTTAGCAATAAACTGATACTTTATTTCGCTTTTGGAGAATCCCTGCACGTCTTACAAACTGATAGAATACTGATCTCATCGCGATAGTTAGTGGCAGTATGTATGCATTCACGCGGTCTTTCCGGTCTCCTTTAGCATGAATAAAATGTATTTTTTTATTTATGGCATTGGTTCGCGAATGAGCATGCAGGTCTGTGTCCCATGGACATAAGGAATCATAAGATTGCGAATGCGTTGTTAATCTTTAGGACTAAGGTTGAATGCCCTCTATACCAGCACCGGCTCTCTAACCGCCTTTCCGCTGCTGTTTATGGCCAGGATAGCGGGTAAGTTGGTAGGCGAACAGGATCTCTTAGTTCTTCTTTTGTCCTTCCGCTTGGTTATGAATGAAGCGAATAGGTAACCGCACGTGCCTAACACATGGTGCAGCTCAAGCTATGTCATCTTCGTGCAACTGGTAGTTACGTCCATTCCATCTCTCCGTCCCTTAACACGATAAACGTGAATAATGGACGTTCTCCGACAGAACGGAGGCAGTTACGTGCTGGCAGTGGACGCAGGACGCGAGAGCATCCTCTCCGTGTGGCAATGGCAGTGGGGCCATCTGTTGGGGAAAGTTGCGGTGAGTCAATTTGATATACACTTTATTTGGTCCTGGCATGGATCTTGAGCGGTGAGCGAAAGTAGAGGGGATTTCTGCGCATGTTTACGACTGTAAGGTCAATAAGCGAGCGCGCTCGGCATAGCGCCCGCTACATCCCGCGCCCCTCTGCTGATGAGACCTTATTTTCGACTTCTGCGCATTGAAGGCCACCACTCAAGTTCCGTGCCGCTGCCTGTAAGTCGTCGTGTTATATACTTTACATCACCCTTGGCCATAAAGTGGGATTTTCTGCCCGCTACTTTGAGAGAAAATCTCACTTCTTGGCCAAGGCAAGACGTAAAACTCTTGACAAACCACGGGCGGTAATTCGTAAAGCCCCAGATCGCATATTTAGAAATATTTAGAATCCTGCGATCTGGGACATTTACGAATTCACCACCCTATGTCTGTAATGTACTATTACTTACGTCTTTTAATTTAATCTGGAAGCAAGATAAATATCGATATTTACCTAATATGATGTAGGGTATAGACAATTGTTCACTATTTCATAACTACTACCTATTTGCGTCCCACTGCTGGGCACAGTCCTCCTCTCATCACGAGAGGGTTTGGGCTATAGTCCCCACACGGGCCCAACGCGGATTGGGGACTTCACACACATCTTGGAATTACTTCGCAGGTGCGTGCAAGTATCCTAACGATGTTTTCCTTCACCGAAAAGCTCAGTGGTAAATTCAAATTGAATTACCACTATTTCATAAGCTCTTTTCTATTATACATAGGTAGTTCAAGGGTTTTCCAATCACCTACTTATTTCTGTTCAACTGAAGTAAGAAAGCAGGTACTTAACTTTCTGCAAAATCAACAACAAAGCCGTAATATTTATATGTTAGGTAGTTAGGTACTTGGATTTAATATCATTTATCTTTTTTCCGTTTTATAAACGTTGTCAACGTTATGGGGTTTTTCTAGGTCAAGGGGCGCGTTAAGATTGCGCGATATGGTGTTTCGTGTTGATGACTCCTTTGTACCTGTAAATGAGAAGCGAAATGACGTATCTGCCTAATATTCCTTTACACATATGTCGTTATTGAACTAAATCAGTGCATGTTACGATTGTTTTGTTTTGATATAGGGTGTGACTCAGCAGTATTTTCTGTAATGCAAGGGAAGTGAAAATTGGGTCCGACTACGTATAAATTGCTCATATGTATTTTTAGTTTCACTTTTTTTTGTGAAGAATCATTTTGTTAGGGTTTGTGATATTGTATGTTACTAAGATACTTACCTAATATTGTCGAAAAGTGAAGATTGAAAAACAATTTGAAATTTCCTAGAAATTTTCGTATAATCCAGGTAGATAGATGACCTACTCGAATATGTAGGTATATTGTATAAATATATTGTTTTAAACAATGCACAAATCTACAAAAATATTTTAAAAAGCGCTTTCAGTGAAGCGCATTGTAATACCATAATTGCCTATCTCAGAGATCAATGCAAAATATATAACTAGTAAAATACGTAAGTTCAATATATTTATTCTTATTCTATTCTTAATTTCTTATGTCCATAATTAATAATGCATGTTGTTTACAAACCGTCTCCAGTCGACAAAAAGGACAAAACAAAAAATACAAAGCTATAACATTTGAGTATTCATGCTTGTAATAAAAATGTTTACCTACAAACTATGGAGTAGGTAGCTATACTACAGAGTTCAACACTCCCATACCTAAGCCACGCCCACTGCTACGCGGCCTCTACGAAGCGCTATGCTTTCGTAGCGGCTTGGTGCTACACGTACAGTAATTATTGAAGTTTTAAATCGGACTTTATTATCAACTTCATACCGTTTCTTTTTAATTGATCAATTGTACTTTTGTTTTTTGTAATTTTTTTGTGATTTAGAGTCGTAACTTTATATTTTTTTTGTACAGATATATGATTATTTTGTTTTTAGTAATGTGCATGTGAAATAGATTATATTTCTGATTGAAAAATAGTACCTAATTTGTGTTTGTTGTTTCGGCATAAACATATATTTCTTTCATGCATTTATATCTACCTTATTTTTAAATGAATAATCCTGTAACTATCATATACGATAAACCACTCGTAGTCTAGATAAGTCACAGAACATAGAGAAACACGTTTTTCTTTCTTTCGCTGCAAAAAGTATAGTGCCAAACAATAAATCTTGGTATTTGTCAGGCTTATCGGTGGCGTGTCGAGTACCGCTTCTGTCCGCGACTGTACCGCCAATGATTTGTGTCGCACTTTTAACGCTGTGAAATATGTACGTGACTGTACTTAGCTAATCTTCTAAGTAGATTTTTGATTATTTTATTTTAAGTAGCTTTCTTCTGTTATGAATTAGAACCTTTATGCAGGTAAGTAGGTAGGTACTTTGAATTTTTAAGCGAAATTGTGAAATTTTAGACTTTCAGACATTCCTTGTTTGTTGATAACACATGGGAAATCCCATGTCTGTATTTATTAAACACTGCTGGGCACAGATTTGGGCTATAAGTTCCCACGCGGGCTCAGTGCGGTGGGGAACCTCATACACATCCTTGAATTACTTCACAGATGCGTGCTGGTTTCATTACGATTCCTTTTCCTAAAAGCCCTATTCGCACATAAGTAGATAAACTTAGACGTGTGAGTCAGGGGCTATATTCGTAGTCTTAAATAGGGATCTCCCTGTTCCCTATAGGATCGCTCACGCGTCGCGTGAACTTTAAACAGATATATTTAAAGTGAGCTTGACTCGTGAGCGATTCTATAGGGAAAAGGGAGATCCCTATTTAAGACTTCAAATATAATAGACCCAGATGGAAAGCGTGACATGCGAGGCGGAGGCACAATATTTAATAGTACTACATACAGAATGGCCACGGAATCATCCGTCTGAATCAACTCGCGCCCAACTCGCCCTTACCGTCATTTGTTTCATCCGGAGACGAAGAGTGAATTATTGGCCCGCGTAGTGGTACACACACATTTACAAGTGTACAGATGTCCTCGTATGGACACAGACGTCCTCGCACGCAACATTGACATTTCATTCGAATTGTGTTCGAATTCGTGCTTTTATAGGCCGTGTCCGCCGTGTGAGCTCATGATGAGGGGATGCCTGTGCCCAGCAGTGGAACTGGCTGTAGTAGTAGTAGTAGTAGTTCGCCATGTGGCGGAGGTCGAACTACTAGGCACTCACAGGCTTATGGATGCCCGTCTATAACCTTGTTTCCCAAACAGACCTTGCAAGAAGAGCTGACCGGAGCAGCGTTCCACCCCCTGGACGACAACCTCCTCATCACACACGGCAAGGGGCACCTGGCCTTCTGGAATCGCAGGAAAGACGGCTTCTTCGAGAGGACAGACATCATCAAACCGGTGAGTTTTTGCTAAATTATAGAATGTGAAAGTAGGTTTGTTTGTTTGTTTGTCCTTCCTTCACGTCTCAACGACTGGACCAATTTGGATGAAATTTGGTATGGAGACAGTTTGAGACCCGGGCAATAACATAGAATACTTTTATCCCGATATTTCCACAGGAACAGGTTTTCCACGGGTCAAACCAATTTTTCAATACTTCTATAATAGAACTGTCTATTATGTATAGTATAGTATCATCGGGTACGCAAATTCTAAGTCTACGCGGGACGAAGTTCGCGGGCATCGGCTAGTACATGAATAAACGTTGCCTTTTAGGGCAGCTTTGTTTTAAACAATACATCAGCGATGAGACTTTTTCTGTAGAAAAATGAACTTTCTGTGCGCCACTTTGTCCTCAAAGTGTTTACTAACAGTCCAGATCATGCTCCAAACTAACTATTTAAGGTTCATTTTCGTACAGGAAAAGTAATAACTTTCTTGGGGATCGTAAAGCAAGTGGCATTCACAATACTGTCCCTTAAAATTAAAAAATAGGTTCTAGGCTTTATTTCTCGACTCAAAATATGTAGGTATAGCACGACACAAGTTAGAAGGCGCGCGGCGTAGCACTTGGGCCATTGATGCAGAGACTATTTTTGCTTAATCCGCGCGCCTTCTAAGTTGCTATACGGTTACATCTTCGAGACTTTTTTTTTCAAATTGATTTTACTCTAATTCCGGTTTATGACCATTACTGACCTTCTATATTTATACGAGACCCGCAGTTTGTTTTTAAATGTCATGTAGTTCTCATACTGATCCCAGCTCAGTACAGTCCTTCTGTAATAGCCCTTAGGATATCAAAGGGATATCACGACCAGTTAACATCACTGTTCTATCTTCCAGCCCTCTCGCACGCACGTTACTGCACTGCAGTTCGAGCAGGATGGTGACGTGGTCACAGCCGACAGCGACGGCTTCATCACCGTGTACAGTGTCGACAGCGACGGCGCCTACTTCGTGAGGATGGAGTTCGAGGTATACTGATGCAGATCTCGCAATCCGGCTTTCTAATATTGAAGACCACAAATAATTGTAAACCGCCTTCAAACTTCGAAAGACTGCAATGTCGATGTCAAGTTCGTCGAAGTTTTTCATCTCCTTAGGTCTGTTCACTTAACACCGACTTAGCAGTCTTTCAAAGTTAGAAGGCGGTTTTCTATTGTTTTATGAGGTCTGAGAATTGACAGTAAATTTACGAAATTGATACCAAATGCAGACGCGTGCCAACCTGACTAAAATGATGAAATCGTCAACGTAAACAGGTAGGTTACCTGTTTCGAAGTCGATTAAAAACAGGTAAATTCTAATGAACACTTTCCAGGCACACATTAAAGGCATCAGCTCTCTCGTGATGCTATCAGAAGGGACGCTCATATCCGGAGGAGAAAAGGACAGAAAAATCGCCGCCTGGGACTCCTTGCAGAATTACAAGAGGATCACCGAAACTAAGGTAAAATAGACAGTGGCACAGAGGCATTCCATCTTAGACCCCAGGGTAGGAAACGCATTCGATATCTTATGGTTTCTTAATGGGGGATCATAGGATTTTGGTGTCCATGGGTCGCAGTGACCACTTACCATCAGGTGGGCTGTGGGCTCGTTTGCCTATACCACTGGTAT
Source organism: Aethes cnicana (assembly GCA_963971205.1). Classification (NCBI taxonomy): domain Eukaryota; kingdom Metazoa; phylum Arthropoda; class Insecta; order Lepidoptera; family Tortricidae; genus Aethes; species Aethes cnicana. Next base: position 2,035,096 of record OZ020278.1, on the reverse strand, counting down.
AAAAAAGGTACCAGGAGCCTCATTCCGGACGCAAAAGGGATTTCATCGAGAAGGTGTCGAAGAAGGGGAACGTCAAATCGTCACGGCGCTCAAATTGAACTTTAAATCTTGCTATAGTTCGGTTTCAATGCCGTGACGCTTTGGCGGTAGGGATATGGTCGTTCCCCTTCCCTATGTAACGTTTCGAAAAGAGCCCCTGGCATTTACATGTAGGGATAGGCTCTAGGTGTGGAGTGGAACAGATTGCGTGAATCGTGGCCATTAAAAATCCAAAAGAAAGCGTCCGGACGGACAGTTGGAATATTTATGAAACAGCTTGACCCATTAGAGTCGTCTGTAATCGTGGTTTTATAAAATCTTCACTACGTAGTATAAAACAAAGTCGCTTTCTCTGTCCCTTTATCCCTATGTATGCTTAAATCTTTAAAACTACGCAACGGATTTTGATGCGTTTTTTTTAATAGATAGAGTGTTTTAAGAGGAAGGTTTTCGTATATAATTTGTTATATTTTAACGCTCAATTCCCACGGGAACGCTATAACCGAATTCCACGCGGACGAAGTCGCGGGCAGAAGCTAGTTAAAAAGGGAATTTTGTAGTAGAAGATGCAATTGATCAAAAATGGACACTAATAAAAAATAGTTATTTGTTATGCAAGGCTGCAAAGTTGTTGTTTGCTGTGAGTGCGTGATTGAGACCCGAGTGAACGAAGGATTCTAGGGTTGAACCACGAGCGAAGCGAGTGGTTCAAATATAGAATCCTGAGTGTAACGAGGGTTTCAAGGCACGAGACAGCAAACGACTTTGCTGCTGAGCGCAACACAAAATTTTTCACCTCACGCGCGATTTTTCGGGAAGAAGACTTAGTTCGGCGTCACGTACAGTTTGTGCTAACTCTGGAGGAGTTAAATTCGTATCTTCATCGCTAGAATTGCTCATATTTTCTTTATTACTTCGTATAGGTATTCTAAATTACAAAAACAGCAATCTAATCTAAAACTTTTTTTTATGTTTTTTTTTCCGGAGGTTGCGTTCCAAATCACTCCTACTCGTACTTCAAGATTCAATTACTCATTGAATACAGTTAAAATATACACACATTTAAGTATTTTTGTGATAAAACATAGTGAAATAATGAAATACATCTGAAACGGTGTATTATTAATATAATTTTATTCATGATGATATTAAGTAAATTGAACCTTTATTTTAATAAAACTCTCACGACGAATTGCGTTTCAGAACGTATCGTTGTTTTTTAGGGTTCCGAAGTCCACAAGGAACCCTTATAGTTTCGCCATGTCCGTCCGTCTGTCCGCACTATTGCTCGGAGATGCTTAGGTCTAGAGAGCTGTAATTTGGCATGAATATGCATATTAGTTATGCTGACAAAGTGGTACAATAAAATTTTGAAATATATTTTTTTATAGGGTACCTCCCCTACTCGTAAAGTGGGGATGTATTTTTTTTTTCTTGCATACCCCATGGTGCGGCATATCGTTGAATAGGTCTCGAAAAAATATTGTGGGTTTGTTAAAACCATTTTTTGATTAAGTGATGCGTTTGTGAAATATTAAGCTTTAAAGTGCTATTTTTTGTTAGAGTCACGTGTCCCCCCCCCCCCCTGCCAGCTAAATGGTGGTATTTGGATGGCTGAAAAAAATCACGGTTGTGGCATATATAACGTAGTTGAAAGGAAAACTATCAGAGCTAAGTAGGCTGTACAAACTTACGAGTAATAGTCGACCAACTTATAATGATGATTTTTCTCGAGCAGCAGGGGAGTCGGGCGGGCACGTCACACCACAGGCTAGCTAGATGCTAATAAGTCTTAGAAAGGTACTGTGGGCATCGTCAACTTCGGAACCCTATAATTTGCGCGTGGCCCGACACGCACTTGGCCGGTTTTTATTGTGACAGTGGCGTCATGCGTCGTTCGAATTTCAAAAACACTTTCCACGCTAGCGGATAAAAACAACTTTTGCGCTCAGATATCAAGCTGCAAAACGACCACTTTCGAGCCAGTGAGGTGAAAAATATCTTATGTAAGCGCGCGAACACAATATAAGTTTACATCACCCTTGGCCGTAAAGTGGGATTTTCTGCCCGCTACGCGGAGAGAAAATCTCACTTCTTGGCCAAGGCAAGACGTAAAACTTTTGATAAACCACGGGCGGTAATTCGTAAAGCCCCAGATCGCATATTTATGGCCCTCACCTTCGGTTCGGGCCACAGAAACCTGCGATCTGGGACATTTACGAATTCACCACCCTAGGTCTGTAATGTACTATTAAATGCTGTTAGATATGAACCCCCTCCTAAATACTCATACCTACTTTTTTACTATTTACAGATTCTTATGTCGTTGGGTAGATACGTAAATTCACACATAAACTGACAGCACGATATTCCCTCAATTCTACCTATTTACATACTCCAATACTATAATTTTCTCAAAAATTACCGGCAAACTCCTCATTGTTTACTCTCTATCAGGCCGCAAGATGAATAATTTACTGCCTCACTGTTCGCTCGACCCTTTAAACGAATACTTCTAGCCTGCAAATTCCTACTTCCCAACCTCTACAATCCCCAATCCCTCTCCAACAACTCTCTACAATCCAATCCCTCTCGTGATAAGAGGAGGCCTGTGCCCAGCAGTGGGCCGTAAATAGGCTGTTGTAGTAGTAGTAACCTCTACAATAATGTACTATTCTTTCATAGCTCCCAGAATCAGCCGGAGGTGTACGAAGCATCTACCCTCAACGACCGGGCCGCAATGACGGCAACCTCTACGTCGGAACCACTCGCAACAACATCATGGAGGGTTCCCTCCAAAGACGCTTCAACCAGGTGAATACTCTCCTTTTGTCTTGGCTGCCACAATCGATCGGCCGAAGTACGAAGCATCTACCCTCAATGGCCGCGCTGCTACAACGAGCTGAAGTAACAACTAGATAACTTTAATAAGGTGCTCAAATTTGGCAAAGTCAAAGTGCATAGCAGACGCCATTTGAAACGAAAAAAAAAGGTACTCAAAATCGATCGATATATATATCGATAGCAACAGTGCACTACCTTAGAAGTAGTATACTACGTCTCTACATTTTGATTCGAAACGTTTTTGAAACCACGTTGCGTTGCTCGATCATGCGCACCAATGGGGTTCCGGCCTTTATGTAGGCTCTTTATTTTCCTTGTATGATATTGCCTATCTACATTTCAAGAATGTGGCCTAAGTGTTGACCCGGCCGTGGTTTGTTCCAGGTGGTATTCGGGCATCACAAGCAGCTGATGGGGCTGGCGGTGCACCCCGACGATGAGATGTTCGCCACCGCCGGCCACGACAAGAACATCGCGCTCTGGCGCGGCCACAAGCTGGTGTTCGCCACGCAGGTAACTTGTGATAGTTATTGACGACTAGCTATTTGACCAATTGAATTAAAAATAAGTTACTAATACTGTTTTGTTTAACTGAACAATAATTGCGTTAATTACTCTAGTTAGCTGGGAGAACAGTGCCTTGAGTTGTATTTTTTACATTAATACAAAAATGTTGTCCTCAAATACGATATAAGTATCAGACACAGAATCACTTATTTGGCTTCTCCAAGATAAATATCTAGATTCTGCAGCTTAGCGATTCTTTGGGAACCGTTCATGCGTTTTGAACCGTTTTTGTTTCCCTGGGGATTCTTTAGTCACTTGTGTTCGCAGGTCGGTTACGAGTGCGTGTCGCTGGCGTGGCACCCGGGCGGCGGCGCACTGGCCGCGGGCAGCACGGAGGGCCACCTCGTGGTGCTGAACGCGGACGCCGGCGCGCACGTCGCCACGCTGCGCGTCTGCGGGTCGCCGCTCAACTGCCTCATGTACAACTCCGGTAGGTGACGGCTGAGTCTGCGAGCTATGAGCACGGAGGGCCACCTCAGCCAGTAGTGCTGAATTACAGTTTTTAGCATCCTTTTTCTATTTCTGTGAAGTCGAACCTGAGATACCTTATACGCAATGTTCTGAGGAAAACGGATGATTTAAATCCGTAGTCAATAAGACTGATTTCCAACATACATTATTATGACTACGTGTACCTTATGGCGGAGAACGAAACTTATTCCAACACTTGTTAACTTCCAGCTGGCGATCTCCTAGCCATCGGCTCCCAGAACGGCAGCATTTACTTATTCCGCGTGTCCCGAGATGGGTTCTCGTACAAGAAGTCCAATAAGATCCGCGGCGCGCAGCCGTTGGTGCAGCTGGACTGGAGCCTCGATGGGAGCTACCTGCAGACCGTCACTGCTGACTATGACTTGGCCTTCTGTGAGTAGTCTTCCTCGTCATCATTATAATAGCTTTAAAAAGTCCACTGGTAGACAAAGGCCTCCCCAAGGTTTGCCGTCAGACCGGTTCTGCCACACATGCCACAAACAACCTTCACCTGGTCATCACGCCACTGGGCATCTTTTTGGGGGCATACCCACAGTTCCTTTCAATCTTGGCTACGCCTACATTCTCTTCCGTGATTTTTCTAGGACATCAGTAGGGAACTACTGATGTCCGTAATCTAGTATGAGCTAAATTCTTAGGCTTGCATAGATTTCAAGTAGTTATGTGCCAGAATGTGTAGACGTGACCCATTTATTACCAGCCAGATTTGCCTGGAAGCAATGCGATTCTAACTGACAGTTCATTTATTTCAGGGGACATAAAATCTTTGTCGCCAGAGAAGAGCCCAATAGCCATGAAAGACGTGAAATGGTCCACGTACAACTCTACAGTTGGATTTTTGGTCTCAGGTAAGAATGACGCCGAAAGCTATGACATAATTGAGACAGTTATTATTTTAACCGTTTGAGTAGGTACCTAATTGACACTTCATCAATTGTTTGCCAAGGAATGTGGAACAACCGGTTCTACCCGATGACATCACTGATTTCAACGGCCAGTCGATCAGCAGCTCATGATCTGCTGATCAGCGGGGACTCGGATGGATATCTCCGCTTATTCAGGTAATTTCTTCCACTTTTTATTGGCCTTCTACTACCAATTACCGACCATTGGCAGGCATCGTTCAGTTTTCTCCATTCTCTTTTTCCTTGAGCCTTAAGACATCACTTTCACTGCATCGAATTTGAGCCAACAACTGTCTAACCACTTCAGCGATCTTTCTTCTTGTCGACAATAACCTTCTACCAAAAGTATTCCTTTCTCATAAGTACGCTTGTATCTTTGTAAAAAAACGAAGGTAATGTATAAAAATTGCAAATAAAATCTAATCTTCCAGATACCCATGCGCCAGTCCAAAGGCGGAGTACAATGAGACGAAAGTGTACAGCGGCTCCGTTTGGTCTGCGCGGTTCCTCTTCAACGACCGGTGTCTGGTGAGCGCCGGGGGTTCCGACGCCGCTCTCATGCTGTGGGAGCTGGTCGACGACTAGCCCGGGGCGGCGGCGCGCCCGCCCGCGGTCGTGCTCGCGCCCCCCACGCCGTCCCCGCCCCTGCCGAGGGCCACCTTCCGAGTCCTCGACTTCGACGAACTCGATTGAACCGGATCGAAGCAGATCTAACAGGATAACTAACAACCTGACACTTCACAGGTGATTTTGACGTATACCCACGGGTTCTGTTCTCCATACCGCAAAACTAGGTAACATTTGTGGTTTTTCACTCTTTCCGAGCGACCTTCCGAGTCCTCAACTTCCACGAACTCGATCGATTGAACCGGATCAAAGCAGATCTAGCAGGATAAATATACATTTCTCAGGTGATTTTGACGTATACTTACCTACCACAGGTTCTGTTATTCATACCGCAAAACTCTTGAACTTTGAAGTATGGTATTGCACCCTTTCCTCGCCAGTCGTCGACTTCGATGACCCAATTGAACCGGAGCGAAGCAGTTCCAACCGGATCACGGCCCGGGCGAGATGGCTAAATAGGTATACTTGACCTAATGTCACAGGCTATTTTGCAATTGAAGGCTTAAAATTACACTTTGACGTTTTTAGATGATTTTGTGAGACCGTAATCTATAGGTTCCGTTCTCCTTTAACGCAAAACACACCTTTGTGGTTTTGCAGGCAGATTAAGGATTCTTTCTTATTCATCTCGAAGAATTCGATGCTATTACGGCAACGACACTCGTAATATAATATAATAGTCATGTTAGATAATTTCAATATTCAAATTGAACATACCAACATCATCAGCTTTGCAGAGTTACGTGTTTATGTGAAATGAGAAATTAAGTTGTCCCTTCGTTTTCTTCTCTATCCAAATCCCAAATGGATCCTTTTTCTTCACAATTTGAAGACTAATTGTAATTTTGCGTTCAATTTATCGATTGGAGAATGTATTTAGGCTATTAGCTATTTACTTACTTATCTACGTAATTCACTGCCATTTCTAACTTGCAATTGTCGGATAGTGTGTAAGATAGGTAAGCTATGTCTCAAAAATAATATGTAATCTTATTATGATACCTCAGTATTAACGTTCGTCGTCGTCAAACTAATTTTCCCAACATAGCTACCTACCTATCCATGTTAAAATGTGCAGGACGCATTATAGTTATCAAATTCTAACACTGAACGTTGGACATTCTTATCTACTACCTTGAATTACTATTTGGGGCTTGTAGGACTTCGGCCTTCGGGGCATAGGTTCCGGAATAGGTAGACTTAGTCTTAAAACCCAACGAATACCAGGCCCATTTGACGGGGCCTCCCAAGATTGTATCTCCAATGGACTCTACTTCAAAACCCTACAAATGCAATCGCTGACCCTAAACAGCAGGCTTATGCGGCAGGCCATTCATTTGCGATCTTCAATTATGTTAATCGATATGTTCTCTGTACGAAATTAAACGGGCCTTATTCGAGTCCATGCATAGGGATACAGGATTTCTCATATCCCAAATAAGGATAGGCAGTCTCCCAATCTTTGCGAAAGGGACTGTGCGGGGTCAGCTATTTCACTTTGCGCACCTAGTTTGGACTTGGGGATCCAGTGACTCGCTTAGCAGTCACTTTTGACGTTTCGAATAACAGTTTCGTACGATAAGCGAAAGGGACATTCCTATTACCTTCTCTATAGGGTCACTTCGTGACCTCGAATAGACGTCCTTTTATGCGCCACTAATTATCAAATGCCTTATGAAGATAAGATAACCGTTCTACTGAAACGAATGGCCTATCGCAATGAGTCTGCGGACCCTTTGTAGTTAATTAAGCTTCGGAAAAGTTCGGAGATAGTTTATTTATATTTTTAGGCGCCCGAGAAGAAAGTTTTGTAGACGATAAAAAAAATATAATTAATAAATGTATTAAGTATTGTTACATGGTTTGATCTGACAGATTGGTTGGACTACTCGTAATTGATCTTTCCAAAGCGATCCGTAACTTGAAAGTCTTCCTTTTCTATAGCGGATCGTTAACTGTTTGAAATTATATTAATTAACTAATGTACTTATTTCGTAGTTATCACGATTTTTTTAGCATAAGGTACTATTTAAACACCATACTTCGTTTTGTAAAGTGCGTAACTATATGTAAATTATGAATGACCTTGTCATAAATTGATAATGTGCTGAAGTGCATATACCAGCTACTTTAATGAATGAATCTGTAGAATGAGACCTTTCTTGTGAAAATCCGTTACTTACGAACAACAGGACCAAAACGTTTTGTTGAGAAATTTGAGGACTTCCAAACGTGGCGGGCCACGATGATTAAAATAATATTGTATTTAATCACAATTTTGTACTTTATCATGCTTTTCACTGTATAAATATAACATTTTATGGACATAGTTTAAAACACTTCACACAAAACGTTTCAGTAACATACATTCACTTGAGGTACCTACTCAACTACTCGAAAAAAATGGGTATCTCATTTCACTATCAATAAGTGGGCTAAAGAAAGTATAGAAGAACAAAAGAAATTAATAATAGGTCAAATAAAAGTTTAACAAAGATTCGATAGGTACTGGCTAAAGTCAAGAGCTTACTTTGTTCAAGTGAATGGATTTTATTATCCAACGTAGTTGTTATAAGCAAACAATATCGACACCAGATACACATTTACAAGACTTTCACACATTTCTACGTAGCTTTAGTGAATAGGTATAAGTTTATCGTATCTAGTCATTAAACATTTCCACCGATGTTTCGTTGTTAAGTAAAATGTTAAAGATGAAGTAGTATAACAGACCTAGGGCGGTGAATTCGTTAATGTCCCAGTTCGCAGGTGTTTGTGGCCCGAACCGATGGTGAGGGTCATAAATTGCCATCTTGGGCTTTACGAATTACCGCCCGTGGTTTGTCTAAAGTATTTAATACAACATCTACTTAGAACAGAAGGCAAATTTCGTGAGGCAATTAAATTTAAATTACCACAAATGTATTACGGTCAAACTTGAACCATATCCATGTGCGCCGCAGCGTTTAAAATGCGTTCCGAGCATTATGTATTTGCTTGGTGAGAATCAAACCCTTTTGTGACTTAATTTCTGTGCGAAATTAAACAGCATTGTTTTGGTTTCCTAGTTAAAAATCCAAGATTTATAGCGTACCTAATGGGATGGCCTACCCATTTTTTTAATTAGACTTAATAACCTAAATGTTTTTTTTTTTTGAGACGCAATTCGTCGTATTCTTTTTCGATTTCAACTGTTCGGTGTGGTGTAGTGGTTGAGCTTCAAATGTATGGCTATAAGTAAGCAATTTAACTGCTGTTATTGAATTGAAAATACGCTGACAGTTTTTTAAGGTCGATCGAAATTTCAAAATGCTGTTGTCTGATGTACCTACACTACATCTCCACTTACTTTTACTGGCTGGCTAAATCTATAGTAGATAGGTGCACAGTGTAACCCAACCCATTGAAACCCTCAGACACCCCACCCTACCCCTAACTGATTTTTATTATTCTGTATTCGACTAGTGTGTTTTTATTTAAGTTCGGTAATTATTAAGAATACATATTATGTTGAATTTTTGACATAGTTACAGTCAACGTCATAGTTTTTATTAATATATAAAATGTTTAACAAGTTTCAATACAATTTTACCATTTTGGTGTAGCAACTGGAGATTTCACAGTAAATCTTAACGTATAAAATTTGATTCTGCTTAGTAATATTCACTCAAGTTATACGGTTATATTTGATTAGTAACTAAGTACGCATTCTGTGTTGCATTTGAAACTATTAGACAGGGCGCTATAAAAAGATAGTGCAATCGATTCTGCTCATGATTCTGAACAAACGGTTTTTAAGTTTTCAGTGGGTTTTGATATACGATGTATACATATTTATGAATGTCATACATAACAGACAGATTTTTCAATCGTCGCAAATAAGCCGTACTTACTAACTCACCCGTACACACCTCCTACTGTCTAAAATCATAAGTTAGGTAATTTAGTGAAAATTGTACATGAACTAATAAATCATTCCTATATATACCTACTGTAAACTAAAATGTTCTCGCGTACCGGATTTTTATGAGCTTATTATACCTATAATTGTAATTGTAAACTTTGTCGAAGTATCCTTTACAGCACCACAGACCACAGTCTTTATACCTATGCCGCCGTATGCGCTATATTTGCAAATTTTGCAATCGACGTGGCGTTCTAAAGGAGAAAAGATGACGACCATTAAAATCACAATAGACTTCTTTTATATCCATAATACTTACTTATTAGACTAGCAACTATTCTCAAAATTGAAGTGCACTTAAATCGAGTAAAACAATGACGAACATTAAAATATGTAAGTACCTACACGAATTCATTATTAAGGAAAGATTTGGTCATCAAACACCTAAAATTAAGTACTTAAATAAATGACATGATTAGATGTTATGATGTTTTATTTATTTCAAGCAACATAGAGCAGTATGTACAGCATGGCACAACTTAGAAGGTGCGCGGTGAACCACTTGAGCCGGTAACGCAGTCTATTACTGCTATTAGGTACTGCTTAGGTCCAATCAAAAATTCAACTATACTATACTTAAGTACTTAGATGAAAAAAAAAAGTAAAGCAATCTGCAGTACCAAGGATAGAAAAAAGATGCTCGTAGCATTCGGAGATATACAGAAAACTGATAGGGAAAATGACAATAGTTATTTTCACCTCAGCAGCTCGAACAAGTAAGTTACATTGTGTGACTGTGAACCTTTATAATAAAGACATCCACTGCTGGACAGGTTTTCCTTTCCTTGGGCTGTCCTCAAGGTTTGCTAGTCAAACCAGTGTTGTGCTAACACCACCTAACGGATTTCCTCGACCGATCGTAATGTTTGTTTATGCTGCCGAGTATGTTTCCCTCCCTCTCCCGGTGCGCGAATGCCATTTTCACCTCAGCAGCTCGAACAAGTAGACTTTGCTGTCAGAAATCAGTGAGCAAAATCGTGTTTGTTTCACTCAGTGAGACAAAGTATTTTTTTAATTTGTTTTTTTTTTATCCATTTATCCCATCAGACAATCCCAACAGGCAAAAGCAAAGGCCTAAGCTATGCAGCCACAGTTAAATCGTTCCCGCGCTTTTTCTTTTTTTTTTTAATTCGATAACTGCGAATGGTCATTTCATACTGCGGCATCTAACTAGTAAATATACTTCTTATACCAATAATTCAAACTATCTCGATTTTATCAGCTCTCTCTTTTAATTTCTTTGAGAAAAGAGGTAGAATTATATTAGGCCAGTCTTAGTGCGAATCTATTTTCGTAGAAAAAGAAACAGAACAAGAAACGGTCGGATACGCGCAACGCATCAGTACCTACCAACCTGTATTTTTAGAAATCACAGTCACACAATGTAACTTACTGCGAGGGTCACCGCGTCACCGCGAGTGAATTCGTCGGTTGAGGTGGTTGAGGTCCTCCGAGGAGCAATGTTGCCAATTAAGCACATTATGTGTCATATTACACGCTAAATTGGCAGCATTGAGGTCTTAAATGTCAAATGCCAATGTCACAGTCACAGTGTCATTGACACTATTGTATGGAATGTCAAGTTTGACACTGACAACCAGAACAGTAGTGCCAACCGTGAGCAGAAATACGGTAGCCTCACTGTGCCACGTTACTAAAGTTTATACGGGGTCAGTATTTTCATGTCAGTAGTCTACTCAAAGTAGAGATACATTACTTGTTTGTTACAAACCCGTGCCACCCGTGGGTGCAATCTCTAAGAGAGTGCGCCCAAGGGTGACTTTTGTCGCCTAGAAAAAAAAAACTGTCACCTCAAAAGTCACATCTTCATAGCGAACTGAAGAAAAAGTCACCTGTGGGCGCATCTCTATACACTTCCTTGGACTTGACGTAGTATCTTCTTAGTAGTTTGTGGACTTGACCGAGTGACGAAACTATCGCCGGCGACAAAAGTCACCCGTGGGCGCACTCTCTAATAGTTTGATATGTCTATTTATCTTTTTTCTACAACTCTACATTGACTATGGTGAGCTGACGCCAATCGCCATAATGTCTGGTTGCATCAAAAAATTGATGTCGGTTAATTATGGCCCCTGAGATTTTACTATGGAGAAAGTGAAATTAGATGAAGTTTCTGTATGGAATGCTTTTGTGATAGATAGACCAGAACACGGAGAAGTAGTAAATTACAAATTGTATGCTACACACGCACGATAGCCGTGGTGGCCTAGTGGTCTGACCTACCGCTCCTCATGCAGAAGGTCGGGGGTTTGAATCCGCACGCGTTCTATTTGAATTTACCACTGAGCTTTTCGGTGAAGGAAAACATCGTGAGGAAACCTGCACGCATCTGCGAAGTCATTCAAAGATGTGTGTAAAGTCCCCAATCCGCACTGGACCCGCGTGGGGATGTGATGTGAGGAGGCCTGTGCCCAGCAGTGACCGTAAATAGGCTGTTGTGGTGGTGGATGTTACTCACTATGTTATCTCCATGGCTCCATGGGAATGACAGCTGGCGCCATATTTAACTAACGTTAATTTTCTTGATGACACCAAGGATAAGTAATCTGTGGCTGACGCTGCTGCTTCAACTGGCTTCAAGTTATTGATATTGAATTTCGGCGAATTTTCAAGGTAAAAGTGTTGAAAATGATGCTAGATTCGACACGTAAAGTGTTCAATTCGTATTTTCAACCGAACAACATATTTTAGCGTCTTAAATGTGCGTTTTCTTAAATTTGTAGGCGAAAAATGGGGGACCGGTTCTTTGGTAACGATGACGGGTTCGACTTCGACGATGGTTTTGGTTTCGACGACGATGGATCTTTCGGTGACTGGCCATCGCCTCTTCCTGGGCCGCCCGGTCCAGGCGGTCGTGGATTCAAGCCTAAGTACATACCTACGTTAATAATTATCAAAGGCCATTCGAGCCATGTTCCTTCCTTACACGAGCGACATTCATTCACTCCAAACCGGCTGATCGTAGACAAAGATGTATGCATAACAAAGTTGATTTGGTAACCCTTTTTCAATATGGGCTCATAGTTCAATTTTATTACACCAAATGTCAAAATTTTGTCTTGTTGGCCTATATAACATTCTGTATTCAGATCTGAACTCTCTCCTAGATGTTGACTTTTTAACTGATTGTCCGATGCTCCATGAAAGAAGACATTTTGTCAACAGTGTACTGTTAATGTAGACAAAAAATAATTATATATATTTTCCAGCAATGATCGATACAGTAATGCCTATGCTAATTATCGGGGTGGTTATGGCCCGGGTGGAGGGTTTGGGCCTCCGATGGGTCCACGCCCATTTCGCCCGCCTGGCCCTCCTGGTCCTCCCGGTGGCCCAATAGTGATGTGGGGACGGGGCTTTGGCCCTGGAGGCCCACCAATGCAGCGTAACACCTCTCCTGAAAATCAGGCTTTTAGATATCTCTTGCGTAAGTACTAATTTATTACATGTTTAATTTTTCGTACATATTGACTGACAAAAAATTGAAATGTGGAACCTGGCGGATCAAAAAGTAGGTTGACAATTTGGACTTTCCCTTGCAGGCTGCGGTCTGAGCAAGGAAATTGTGAAGAGTATCCCAAAAAGAATGATACTTATGATGGAGCCCGAGTACTGCGGAGTTTGTGCAGTGGAATTTGATTCATTTGCTATGTGTAAGTCCTGTAGAATGAGTATTTCTTGAAATTATTGCATTTGTTTTATAATCTTATTGCTATCCTTTTTCCATTTTATGTAGCGCGCATGCATTACACTTCTCGCAACCATGCTAAAAACCAGAAGAAATGGATCACCCAGAATTCGCACTTTGGAGAAGCCAGAAACGAGGTAACATATACTTACATTTTACGTTATTTATAATGATTTTGTATATTAAAGAGGATTTTTAAATTCAAAGTTTAGCTATGACTAATACGAGGTAATTTAATGTATATCATGTTGACGGTAATTGATGTTTTATGTTTCAGACTATAATGTACATTCAAGTCACAAAGTGTGATTTCTCTCTTTAAAATCTTAGAGTTATAATAGTTAGCTTCCCTACTTAGCATTAGCTATGTATGGAAGTAACTATATATTTTTATTTCTAAACTTCTAGATCCCATTAAAGTCGCGTGACCTGTACTGTGAACTGTGCGACGTTCACATTACATCCACCACTCACGCCGAGTCCCACTATGCTGGAAAACCGCATCGAGCGTAAGCCACCAGTTTTCCACAAGTGTGTAATGTTTGTTTGTTTCTTCTTTCCCGCTGTGTCCTTCATGTATAATGAAGAACTACGGCCCAATTGTTTATGTTAGTGTATTGAGAGAGCCAAGGTTGATGAGATAGATATTTTTTATTTCAATGGTTCAACATATTACCTATTTACCTACTGTTTCATAGCTTTATGTTATGTCTTTTGGAGATTACATGAATAAAACAAAAGTTAACGCTTACTTTAATTTTAAAGTGACAAAATGATGATCAATGTGATTTTTCAGGAGAACAGAGAACACTCATGGGCCAGGGTTATTCTAAATGCCTCAAAAAGCAAATATCTGATGAGGCATGGACACAACACTACATTTTATTATTAGTTAAAAAAAAAATATTTGTGCTTTGTATATTGTCGCCATAGTAAGAAATCATCAGGTTGCCAAGATCTATTCCATGAGACATGTTTTGTTTCTGTTGGTGGGTGGGGACATTTTGCCCATGGTCCTTTGCTAGTGGTAGGGCCTGGTGCTAGGTCCGTCCGGGGTGGTACCACCGTCTTTCCCCGCTAACCTGCTGCCAAATAGTAGTGCTTGCACTGTTGTGTTCCGGTAGGGGGTTAAGGCATCCAGTTAAATTTCTGGCACAGAGGCATCCCATCTTAGGCCTCATTGTAGGCAACGCATTCGAGATCTTATGGTTTCTTAATGGGGATCATAGGATTTCGGTGTCCATGGGCCGCAGTGACCACTTAACATCAGGTGGGCTGTGCGCTCGTTTGCCTATACCATTGATATAAGAAAAAAGAAATAAAAGACGCTTTGAGGTTACAGGAACCCGGCATTAATCTCTGAAACTGCCCTGCCCTGCTCTGTTATCCTGTCTCATGTGGATTCGGATTTTTCCATACAGTTCCTGTTAGGCTGTTTTTTTTTATAGTATTTGTATATTTATCTCAACATTCCTAGAGCTCTCGCACGTCTGTATTAAACGCTGGACCTCGCCATCCAACGGCGGTCTGTCGATGCGACCGTGCTGTATAGCAAGTCACGCGTTTCTTATTGAACTTGGTACACTAACATTCATCCTCTTTAGTGAATGAAGCAACAAACAATACATTCCACTTATTTTTATCAAATAGCTAACTAATTTACGAAAGTACGGTGTTTGTAAAGGCTATAGATAGACTTACATATCAGTGCGGCCCTATATTTTTAATGAACATAACCAAAATTTTAACTTAGGTGCTTCTGGATGATGTAACAGTTAATGTTTTATTTTTTTACAAAAGTTTAAAGCCCCTTTATACACAGATAATACAAAAACAATACAAAAGTGAAATGGACCAGACTAAATTGGATATAAGGGGCAAGGGCCGCCCAAGTATGTATAAAAGTTCTGATTCAAAGCCTATGCATTCTTGTTAATGTATAACCTGTAGGGCTCCAAGTATTTGAAATATCAACGGTTTTATTTTAATCTAATGCATGTTGCGGTGAATTTTTTACATAAAAAAAAATATTTAATTAATGGTACATATTAGTTTAAGCTGATTTATGATGGGTAATATTTTGATTTCGCAGGATTGTGGAGAGGCGCAAGAACCCCAAAAATCCGTATCTTCTCCAAAGAGGAATGGAGAATCGGGTGTAAGTTTGTCAATCCGCATTGCTAGTAACCCCTGAAACGCCTTAGCAAAAAAAAAGTGAATTCGAGCCTCCTCACTATTCAATTGTTCTATCGAAAAGCATTAACAAAAAAGATGCAAAAAGCATGTAAAAATTTTGGGATGGATACGGGACAAGGCATTTGCAAGGTTAAAGATTTTTTCTGATTTACAAATATTACAAAGTGCGACTCAACTTTGCTCTTGTGAAAATTACTAATAATGTGTTTTCCCAGATATGAAGGCCTAAACAGATCGTTTTTCTCTTAGCCTTACACCCCAAATTGCAAATTTCATCCAAATCATTAGAGACATTTCTGAGATAGTTTGTATGAATATCAGGTCCTATCCTAACAAATTAGGTCCCAAAACTTTTAGAGCTGATAGTACTCGTCTATAGAGTATAAAAAATAAATTGTACGTCCCAGTACGGGATTAATGGTGTAAGCGATACCTGCATCCCATACAATTTTTAGATGCTTAGAATCTATAGCTGATTCTGTGGGTAAAATATTGTCACAAAGTTTTGCTTGGCCCTATATATTTATTAAAATTGTTTCCAGTGAACAACTCATTATACCTGATTGATGGTGTGAGCGATACCTGAATACCAAGTTTTTTTTTTACCTACTCGAAAAAAAAACTTAGTAAAATAAAATATCATGAACGTTTTGCTTGACACTATACATTATTGATTACAATTGTTTCCAGTGAACAACTCATTCGCCGCGAGAAGAAATTCATCAAAGCGGCCCCCAAAGTTGAACAGGAGCCTCTGGAGGCGAAGCCTTTCCAGCCTGAACTCTACTGCGATATTTGCAAGGTAAATGAAAAAAATAGGTATGATTGATGTGATGATGCAGATGGTCATTAGAATTATAAAAAATCATATTATTGTAATAATTACAATTGTAACAGTTAAAACTACTTAAAAATAACTAAAATACTTTAAATTACTTATAAATACATAAAAATTAAACAAAATCTAAAAACGGCCCCCGCGGCTTGGTACCGATGATGCTGGCAGCATTTTCCCGTTGTACAGCGATGCTCAAGCGTTGAGCGAGGAAGCTGCCAGCTCTTCGGTCCCTGGTGACGTCGACTAATCTCTAAAAAAAAAAGTTAAAAAAAAATTACAATTAAAATAAAAATTCTAATCTAATCAAATTGTGACACATGTACTTAGTACATAGTTCAGTGTATGAAGTTTACAGTAGTTGTTTTCTTTTTGTTTTCTTCTATTAACATAATTTTTACGATTAATAAAATGCCTAGGCTATACTATATGATTTGATTTTACCAAACTGGACACAGATCAATAGGTAGATTATTTCTTTGAAACCTCCATCCATCGTGCGGATTGTCAGCCTGAATTTGCGTTACTCATTTATTTTCATGACACAGTTACAATTGTAACGTTCAAAATTTATTGTTCATGCCGTATAAAGGCACAATTTTCGTCTTTCCAGACTTCTGTGACGTGTTCGGAGCAGATGACGCTGCATCTCAATGGAAAGAGGCATTTGTCTAAGGAGAAGCAGCACATCATTCGCGTCATGAATGGAAGTAAGTCATCATCAGGTCGTCACAGTCTAAGCCCCGGTTGCATCAAGAAAGCTGAGGAACTCACCCATCAACTCATCATCCATCCATACTATAAAAAATTATAAATGCGAGAGTAACTCGTGTATGTCTGCTCATGTCTACAATTATATCCGGACCAAATCACTACATAGTATAAAACACAGTTGTTTCGCTTTCTGTCTGTCCCTATGTATGCTTAGATCTTTAAAACGACGCAACGAATTTTGATGCGTTTTTGTTATAGATAGTGATTCAAGAGGGAGGTTTTCGTATGTAATAGTTTAACGCTCAATTCCCGCGGGAACGCTATAACCGAATTACACGCGGACGAAGTCGCGGGCAGAAGCTAGTTTCATCTAAATTGGTCCAGTGGTTTCAGTGTGAGGAAGTAACAGACAGAAAGTATGGTATAACTAGCCGTTTGTCCGCCACGTCCCGCGTGTACTTTGAATTTGCGTTTCCGATGATACTATACAGTATTGAAAAACTGGTTTGACACGTGGAAAACCCGTTCCCGTGAAAATATCGGGGTAAAAAGTACCCAGGGTCTCAAACTATCTCCATACCGAATTTCAGCCACATCGGTCCAGTTGTTTCGACGTGAAGGACGGACAAACAAACACACTTTCACATTTCTAATATTACTAAGGATAATATTATCAGTATCATGCATTCATTTTATTTATTTGCCATAAATTGTATGTTTACATGAGAGATGGTGCATTGCATGTCAGTAGATTGGTATCAATACAATTTATGCAATTTATTTTTGATTCAGCACTAGCTTTTCCCCGCAACTTCGTATGCGCAGAAATATTAAAAAGTAAAATCCCGATTTTACCCGTTCCCGTGGGAATTTTGCAAAATCCTTTCTTAGCGGATGCCTACGTCATAACATCTACCTGCATGCCAAATTTCAGCCCGATCCGTCCAGTGGTTTGGGCTGTGCGTTGATAGATCACTATGTCAGTCAGTCAGTCACCTTTGAGTTTTATATATTTAGATGGATATAAAATGAAGAAATAAAGTTGTGCACTATTCAAAATCCTTTTCACCCTCACAGCCGCTGGAGATGAGCAACCTGGAGAATCAGCACCGGAAGAGGCACCGGAAGAAATGCCGGAAGAGGGCCCGCAAGACGAGTCTAAAGACGCCGAAGCCACCGAAGGTACCAATTTTTACTCATTAGTCATTACTATACTAGCCAATGCCCGCGACTACGTTCGCCTGCTTAAAAATTAAAATAACCACTAAGGTAGATCAATCCACAATCAATTTATTAGCAATCCGGCTAGTTAGTAGGCCTCGAATAAGTGGACATTTTAATATCTATAATGTCGTTTTCAGCCGTCTATCTATCGCTGGTTTTATTTTATTAATTAAAGACTGACTCGACTTCCTTGCAGACTTTTTAATTATTTGTGAAAATGTATGTATTTCTTTCGCCGAACTTACCGAGATTTCAAAGAAGTTGGTTCATTTGTATAGCATAGCCAATCATAGCCATGAACCGACTTCTTCAGTCAACTGTAACAAAACTCAATAGGGCCGTCACAATAGATCAGCCATGGTCGAAGTGACACGCATATGGCCCTACAAAATCCCCAATAATAATAATAGCATAGCCATTATGATTGTCACACTGACAAACCTTTCCTTCCATTTTCATTGCTTTTTGTGAATGGCTTTTGAATTTATAAGTTCTTCAATACTCGTTCAAACTTTTATTTTGTTCTGTTTTCTTATTTAATACAATAATAATAATACATTTTACAGCATGGAATTGGTATTAAGTTTACGGTTAGTGCCATTTATGTACATCAATAGTGAATAGTATGCAGATAGAATGTATTTACTATGTTAGAAGAGAGTAATATCACAGTTCAAGAATAATTACAGTAGGTTGACCCATTCATATCTTGATACTTAAATCACACGGCGGGGTCAGAGATGAGTCCATGGAAGAGCGGTCCCTAGCTGCATACGCCGTTGTAATTACTGTCATAATGGCTTCTGTCGACCCACTGTATGGTTTATTAGACTGTTCATAAATATAGTGTAGCAACAGAAATTTAATGTAGGAAGTAGGTACTTCTTGAATAGTTGTTAGGTTTGGAAATAACCTTATATATTTTAGTACTTACACGTAGAGACATGATATATTATTATCGTAGTTTCGTACCTATTATAAATATATAAAATATCATGGCTTATTTAAATTTTGTTTGTTTTAGAAAATAAACCAGCCGAGGCAGCGGGCGACGATGGTGTTGAATGGGAAAATTGGGAAAATTGAAGAATAGCTGCTGAAAAGTATCATATTCATAAAGCGATTGGATCAGGAAGGGTGTATTTTTATGCATAGTCTATATAACATCTCTGATGTACAGTTGAATACGAAAAGATAGATATGGGCCGCAGTGGCCACTTACCATCAGGTGGGCTGTGCGGTCATTTGCCTATACCATTGATATAAAAAAAAATTTTGATCCTTAGGGCCGATTCACACCGGAATGGCAGCGGCCGGCCGCTGCAATTCTGGTGTGGCCCTTATGAACGAATATGTGTTAAAAGTACTCAACTGTACAATCAAGCATTCATGTCATAGGTTCATTATGTTTTCCCTTTAACAGACAGGTGGTGAAACTTGTTTCTAAATTAGTAGTATAAACAGGTTGCCTGTTGGTATACTATAAATTTCAATTTTATTTGTATTATAAATAAGTCCGTCACGTTCCTTCACGTTCCTTCTATCGCAATAAATGTCCAAGGGGGGCTGCACAATGGGTGCCCTTCAAGACGGATATTGGTTTTAAGGGTTAGTGTATAATAACCATCCTAATAATATGTGTGTATATTTATGGTCACCATCGACCAATATAAAATAAATTAACACTTTCCTGTAACTTAAGAAATTAAATGAGTAGACGCAAAATGTATTATTATTTAACTAACTCAGGTGGAGACACCTTAAAGCGGGGAACCCCACGGTCGTAAATACATGATGATCATGAAGAATTGAATGACTTTTCTTTGGACTTTTAAAAAGCTATCTCATCACATGAAGATCATGAAGACGAATGAAAAAAACCGCCGATTAGCTCTTGAAAAGTGCCAATGTACATAAGTGGCTAAAAACCATGGACTTAATATACCTATATTATATGTAGTATATTAGTCCATGCCAAAAACGGACAAAGCGGAGCGACAGGGAGGCGAGCGAAGACTAGGGGGTGCACACCGGCCCCACTCGCGTTCCCTCGTGTAGCCTATTCGTCGCGTGAACGCATCTTCAGTGCATGCCGAGCTGTCAACGAAATGTCAGTCGTTTGGCTATGGTTCGTTCCCAAATATGACCATGGCTGCATGGCTAAGGCCTTTGCCTTTCCCCCCTGGGATAAATGAAAAAAAAAATGGCTATGGTTCGTGGCTGTCACAGATATGTCATTTGTTGGTGAACGAATTGGCTGCTGCGATACGTTTTCGTTTAATTTCCTCATTTACGTGAAATTCTGTATCACAAATATCCCTATTTATTAATCCCTCCTCGATTACGCAACACAAATGACGAAACCGCGTCCCTGTGGTTGCAAAGGCTGCCGAACTTGCCTCATTTGCGAGACTCAGTACGACGCCGAACGGTACAAAGTTAAATTGGAATTTGATAAGGCTAAAAGCTACGTTTACTGCCCGTTTTGTAATAAAGCATGGCCGGGGTGGGACGTCGACGCTTACAAGCAACACCCTGACCATGTCGGGACTCCAATCGAATACCCCGGCGTTTACATTGAGATGGACTTCATTTCAGAGCATGAAGAAACCACTTTGATGAAAAACATAGATGAAGTCCCGTGGGATATATCCCAGAGTGGCAGAAGGAAGCAAAACTACGGTCCTAAAACCAATTTCAAGAAAATGAAAGCTTCAGTTGGTAACTTTGATGGATTTCCTGAATTTTCCAAGTTTCTGCAGGATAGGTTTGAATCTGTTGACATATTGAGAAGCTACGATGTCATAGAGCAATGCTCCTTGGAATATGATCCCAGCAAAGGGGCTTCAATTGATCCTCACATAGATGATTGCTGGATATGGGGAGAGAGGATCATTACTGTAAACTGCCTCTCCGATTCGGTTCTGACCATGACGAGATATCACGGTGACACGAAGAAGTATAACCTGCATTGTGCGGAGAAATACTGTCCAATTGTTAAACCAGATGGTAGCATCAATGTAAACTGCCAGGAGATGGATAAAACAGCTTTTGAAGTCAGTAAATCACAGAGCGAATTGGATGTTGTTGTTAGAATACCAATGCCAAGGTACTTTGTTCTTTCATTTCACATATTAACCCCATTGTATTGTATGCGGTTACATAATTATGTAAAATTTGCTTACTCAGTGTGGCATTTGACATTACTGAAGCAGTAGGTTTACTTTCGTAGCATAGATCTGTGCTTGAGCAGTTTATAACCTGGCATGGATCTGTCACTAAGCATATGAAGGGTTAATTTTTCAAGGTTTAGACATTTAAAGACAGGTTGAAAATTGTCCATATAGCGAATTTTTGATAATGATCTCTGTTCTGTGACCATGAAAGTGTAAGTGTAAAGTTAATATTAAATTTCATCATTACAGAAGGTCACTGCTGGTAGTTTACGGTGAACCGAGATACCATTGGGAACATTGTGTCCTTCGTGAGGACATCACATCCCGGAGAGTGTGCATAGCATACAGAGAGTTCACTCCACCGTACATGCGCAATGGCTGCCTTCAGGAGATAGGTGATCAAGTCAGAGAAGCAAAGAGCTATTGGGATCACAGGAAAAGGTATCAAATTTCATGTTAATATAAAATACACAAATTTTGAGGACAATTATTATTATAAACATCCTTACAACTCCCTAAATCCCCCTATGTAGGTACAATAAATATTGTTAAATATAAGAATGTAATGACTTGTAAATTTGCAATTTATAAATAAAGATTTGATTGAAATCTGCAGCCCTTTTATCAGGGCTGCAGATTTGCTATAGCATAACCTTGCGATTTTAAATCTGTTCCGTACTTAGTTTTTATACATACATGCAGTACACCTGTGTTGCTTCATTGGTAGAATATCAACAGTGGCTGATCCACCAAAACCTTATCTGTACTTGTGACAAATATAAATCTTGGGTAAAGATAAACAAAAAACAAGGCAGATTTCAAATACATTTTATTCTTCATAGGCACCAAAAATTACTCATCTCCAACATATTTTAGTGCACACTTACGCACGCAATAGGGATGACAACTTTTTTTTTCTTAGTCTATCAGGAAGATTATTGAAAAGTATTGGACACGTATTTTTCTTTTTTCACGTAATCAAACTTATACGGAGATATATTGAGTTGAAATGTCGCGTGACGTCACGATTAGGTTCGATTTATACTAACGGTGACGTAGTTAGCCCCCACTCTCCAACTTTAATGCGTTTTAACTTAGTCATTCTTTGTTAATTTGATAAAACAAAAAATACGTGTCTAATATTTTTTTATTACCTGACTGACGGACTAATTAGAATTTCGATTTCTTCACGCTGTCGTCATCTCTATTTTGTTATTTGCTGGTTGATATTTACTTACACTGCCAAATTAGTTTCATGTACTTATCAATATTGCTGTAATCCTTACTAATATTATTAATGTGAAAGTGTCTTTGTCCTTCCTCCACGTCAAAACGGCTGGACCGATTTTGATGAGGTACAGAGGTAGTTTGAGACACTTGAAATAACATGGGATGTGTAGTTTTATCCCAATATTTCTATGGAATCCGATATTGCATACTTACTTATATATCCATCTTATTTACCTATTTAAATGCTCCTATAAAATATGACAATGTGCACAAATTCTTAGTCTACACGGGCGAAGTCGTATGCAACGGCTAGTTTTTGTATAAAATAAAATGCGAGCATAAATTACGTATAGTGTGTACTTACTGTACTTATTCACAACAATATACAATAATGGTACAATCCGTATATAAAATGAACATAAGATTACATACAGTATTGTAACTACCTAATACAAATCCCCAACAATGTGTGTTTATATTCATTAACTACCTACTGCAGGTTGATGTGCGTGAAATTACGTCATGTAGCATTCTACTACTACTATACATAATATAAGGATTAATGACTGAAAAGGATGCCTGTCTTGTATGTAACAACTACAAATACAACCGTGCAACCTTCAACCGTCAATTTTATCAAATTAGCCAAGGGCTGATTTTCATGGGCGTAGCGAGGTCCAGGCAGGGGGGGGGGGGGCAATATAATATTATTCAAATTTCGACTACATATTTATATATGTATGTATTTCTCTATATAAGTATTTATATCGTTGTCTAGCACCAATAGTACAAGCTTTGCTTAGTTTGGGGCTAGGTCAATATATGTGAAATGTCCCAAGATATTTCTCATAATACAGAGCCTTTTCCGATGTATGCTGCAATGTTAGGAGATAGTCATCAGTCTATCTATATGGGGTCAAGTACAGAGGCGGCCTTAGGGGGGGGCGAAGCGGGCAACCGCCCGGGGCCTCGCGCTCGTAGGGGCCTCGCGCAGGCTTGACGATAATCCAAGTTGAAAATAAAAACTAGTTCAATATTTAGTAATCAGTGCTAATGCTTAGTATAAATCCATATAAAAATTTCACCCCTTATAGTATTCGCTCTGAAGTCATAAATAACGTAACATAAAATATAATGTATACAGTAAAGAGTGAATTATTACAACAAATCAGCCAAGTATTTAATGCACAAAAATTTTACTTCGCCGAGTTTTTTTTTTTAGTTGGTCGGCTATTACCCGTGAACTTTTACAGTCTACTTAGCAGTAAAAAATGTCTGTTAATTTCTTTATGTACAGTATGTCCTTAGGTAAAGTGCACAAACAATTAGGGATGAAATGTGATATTTTTTCGATGAAAACAATAAAATGAGAAGTTCCTGATATATTTTTACAAATTACAAAAACGCAAGATATCGGCCCTCCTGAGTGTCGTATTGACCTTTAATCAGCGGGATTTAATGTGCTAAATCCCGCTGATTAAAGGTCAATACGACACTCAGGGGCGTTATTCATGTTATTTAAATAAAAAAATGCAAAAAAACTAAATTATAAAAAAGCGGCCTTTTTAACGTGGCAGTGCAGCCAGCCCTCTGGGCACCGTGCCCTAAGGCAGCGTTTTTTTTTTATTTTTTATTATTGTTTATTTCTGGATCTATTTTAACTATTTAATTTACCGACGTATTATTTGTTTCATCTAATGTAATACGATTTCTTTATTTTAAAATACCCCGTCTGATAATCACAATGTTTTAAAACAAAAAAAAAAACGTTTTTTTGTAAGAATTCCTCGATTTACTCAAAATAAAGGTGAAAAAAAATACGGGATTATATTTTTTTCATCAATAAAATATCATCACGTTTCATCCTTATTCGTTTTGGAACTTTATCCAGGGACACATTGTATACTATTTCCATGAATACCAGGGTTTTTTTTAAACAATGGTTTAGCTGGCAGGGGGTGGGGAAAACTTATATAGAAGAAGAAGAAGAAGAAACGCATCCCTGAATTGAAAAACGGTGTCCGCAAACCCAGAATATTATTTTAAGGACCTATCCAATGACGCATACCCCCCCCCCCCCCCCGCGCGTAAGGCCACCTAGACTAGGGCCTCGCAAAGATCTATCCGCCCGGGGCCTCGCAAGCGCAAAGGCCGCCTCTGGTCAAGTAAAACGTGACGATATTTTACCCAAAGAATCAGTTATCGATTCTAAGCATGTCTTTTCGATTTTTAATTCTTTTTGAGTTGGAAAAAAAAATGGGATTCAGGTATCACTCACACCATCAATCCCATAATAAAACGTTTTGGTTGATTATTTAATTTCCTTGTTTCTGGTGGTAGTGAATAGTCTAAGCGACGCTAGAAGTCTGGTGCTCGAGTGTGACGGCGAGCTGCTTGTCGTCCTGTCGCGCCAGGATCATCTGCTCTCGAATCTTCCAGGCCGTTAGTGCGCGCTCGCTCTTTATTTTGCGGATGGAGCGAGCCAGCAGCAGGGCGAAGATTATGCCGAGGAGCTGCGGATTAAATGCTGCCATTGGTCGAAGAATGACTGCAGTGGTTAGGTTACACGTAAGATCAGGGTAAGTACGCCACCGGAGAAACGCCGGCCGGCCACATACAGTCGGGATTCCGAACGCATACCTTCCAAACAAAATGCATAGACCTACCACATAATACTTGCAACTCGGAATTCTGAATGGAAAAGTACTGCACGTGTGTGATAGGTCCATATTTTTTTTTATAGAGGGAATGTGTTCGGAATTTCTGAATCGGAATTCCGACTGTAAGTATGTGGCCGGTCTAAGTGCACCGAATTTGATTTTTCGACCTAATAAGTAGGTATCTTATCTTGTGAAGGGCCAACAGCGTACTGCAGTAGGATTGTTTTATTGGTAGCATGTATGGAAGATATCATTACTTGAGTAATATTTATAGTTATCTGTCGATATATTTACGATTTATTACTGGCCTTATAACAAGATTTACACTACAGAAATACCTATGATGATGATGATGATGATGATGATGATGATGATGATAATGTGATGGGAATTGAGAAAACGGACGCAACCTGTCGGTTCCCGTGACCTTTCCAAGGTCGTCACTCCCTCCTCTTGGAGGCCTACCGACAGCTCCGTCTCCCGGTTCGCGGACGCCACTCGAGAACTTTCTGGCCCCATCGGCCATCAGTCCTGCGAGCAATGTGCCCCGCCCACGGCCACTTAATTTTCACATTTCTTGAAATACCTAAGTACTAATTCGATTTTTTATACATGTGATAATTCCAATTCTGATCGCGTCTTGATGGTGATCGGTGATCAAATTAGTGTGGTTGCTCAAGTGCTTACCTTAATAAACATGACAGACACGCCCAGCACTCCAATGACCGTTGAGTTCTGCACGACCATATTGGCCAGCGCTTCCTTACAGCTGGTGGTTCTGAGCCGCGTGCAGATGACGTCGACCGCGCTCGCGCAGCAAGACGCCGGCACCACCATCGTCAGGGTGTCGCCTTCCACGTGGTTGGTGGTGATCACTGTGCTGTGGTTGCTGGTGAACTCGATCCCGATGTAGTCTAGGAAGCTGTCGCTGCCACAGCAGTTTAGCTGGAAAGAGTGTGTTGAAGTATTGAAAGAACTTTACTGAAAGATCAGTCCCACAAAGTCAAGCACACTTGCACCAAGCTAATTAACCTCTTAACCTTTTCCACTCCAACGGGTCGTGGCTTACAACTGACAAGGAGGTTAAATACGTATGCGTAACATCCACATTTGCTTTAGACATCAGCCACCCTTGGCGTGTGATGTGAGTGACAGCTTTTGTATTTGACATGGCATTGAAAAAGTTAACTTGGGTCTATACCCAAGTTAACATCTATATTGTGTCAACTTAACTCGAGTTCCATTTCTAGAGTTCTATTTTTCAAATTAAAGATTTAAAATGGATACCACCGCCATAGCCTACTTACGCCCCACTGCTGGGCACAGGGCTCCTCTCATCTCGTAAGAGTGAAGTGCGAATGGGAAATTCCCAAACATCCTTTAATTAATCCGCAGATGCGTGCAGATTATGCATTTCGCACATAAATCATTTAGAAGGTGCAAGCTGGATTCGAACCCCCACCTGCATGTCCCTGAGTGTGTGCAGGAGTGGCGGTAGGTCAGACCACTAGAGCTAGGTTCAAAACACTCACCGAATACTGCATTGCGTCCATCTCGGCCTGTATCTCGGGGTCGATGGCGTAGTCGTATACGGGGATGTACACATATTTGAGCACGGAGCTGACGTCCAGGGTACACGCGAGGATCACTACCACCAGCATCACGCACAGAATCATGCTTAGGAACAGGGCGTACTGGAATCGAAATGGGGTATAAGGGTTTTGAAGTGGGGTATAGGGGCAAGGGGTCATGCCCCCCTCCCCAAACCGGACACGTCCCATTGAAAAAATGGCCATTTTACCAATCATGGGACTCGTGACCCCCCCCCCCCCCTACAAATCTTAACATGCCCTCCCCCCACCCCCCAAATCTTTGTCAGGAACGCGCCTGGATCGCAACCATATAAAAAGTAAGGCAAACCTAGAATGACCACCTAACATATAGATGCTATAATAGATGTCGCTGCCTAGGCCTGTATGAAAATTTGAACTCCATGAGCAATATAATAATAATAATGTTCATTTATTGCACAATAAAAGACGTACAGAACAAAGAAACACACAAGGAAATGAAATCAATATTACAATACAAAACAAAACAAAATTTTGTGCACACAAAATAAAATAATCGTAAGTATACAGAGGCCCCCAAACTAGGCTACGCCTGTATCTTGGGAAGCCGAAAACAATTTAACGAAAAGAATTAAGCTAAGAAATAAACATATGTAGGTGGCGCCTTAAATCATCTTACAGGATACGTATGGAAATTTGAGGCGTCCCGTGGATATTGCTCATCATACTTACAGAGCTTGTCCGATTTAAGTACGCCGCCGCAATGTAAGGAAGGAGATCGACAGTCGATATAATTTCCTTGTTTCTTTCGCAACTAAGCATGACTTCGCGCGAGGGGTTACGAAACGGTACATATAGATATAGCCAGTTACCCCTTAATAAGAGTACTAAATAGGGAGATGGTGTATCACTGATATAACTCGTACCATATAAGAAGTAAGGTAAACTATTACTAAATACATTGTCTCTGCTCGTACCAGTACGTTACTACCTTACCTATCTTACATTTGCGCCGCCTCGGGCCGAGTAGCCTCAACTTGACGTACCCAAAGGCTCGAGGCACGTTTTGGGCGTGTCGCCTTGATCCACAACTAGGAGATTTGCCTCAGAGCGCGGCGTGCCTCAGATTAAGGCAGCGTCTCTACTTATGCTGCCTCGGGTCGAAGCAGCCGCTCTGCCCGTGGATGCCCAGCTTATTCGCAATCAGGGTGCGACTGAATGTTGTCTTAGCAGTTTAGTTAAGGTAGGTGTGGCATTTTATCAATAGGTCTCACCAAGTTAACTAAGCAGGTGCTCTGCTTCAAGCTGCCGAAGAATCCGAAGCAGGTCACCACCAGCAGCAGCATCCCGAGGAACACCGCCAGTGCGGACAGCGTCACGAACCGCCCGCCGCGAGCACTCGCGTAGAAGAATGACCAGTCGTGGTACTGCGAGTACACTGATATGCCGAGCACTATCATCAGGCCGGCGACGATCTGCGGGTTTCATTCGCAATTAATTATTATTTGTAAAGGTTGCATAACGTAACTGTGGCCAGAACTGCTGAAAATCGGAATCAGTGGAAAGGATGGCAGGCCTTTGCTCGGATGTGGGACAAGAGAGGATGAGTACCTACCTACATTGTGTACATTACTGTTGTGATATCCTTGTGATGAGAGGTTCTATAATTCGGTACTTAGCATTGAAAGGTACAGGGTCTAGATTCGAAGTCTTTAAATAGGGATCTATAGAGAAGATTTCTTCATAGAAGATTTTTTCTTTCTTCCCTCTTTAGGGATCTCGCTGTTCCCTATATCTATAGGATCGCTCACGCGTCGTCATTTAAAGTTCAACTTGACGCGTGAGCGATCCTATAGGGAACAGCGTGAAGCCTAAGACTTCGAATATAGGCCCAGGCTACATCATTAAGTACATTATCTAGATATTGTTAGCGACGAGCTATAGCTACTCGTATAATTAGCTTCGAAGTACCCGCTTAGTCCTTTAATTCCATCTCGTATCAGTATTGCGCAGTTTGTTCATTTACAGAAATAGCTCCTAATTGCCCATATAACTCCATCACTAATTACTCAAGATTCTGCAGTCACGGCTCTTATAGTTACGTGGCATTGGGTCGTCGTTTTCCATCATAAAAACAACAAAAAAAAACCATCTACTTACGATAAACATTGTTGTGATCGTCAACAACAGAAATCTAATTGATTTCAAGTTGTACTCTGCTTCTGTTTTTGTAAACTTCATATTTTGCCCGTTAGCCACTTCGTTAGACATTTTTGTAATCATCACTTTCGGACTCCTATCGAACACGAATATTAACTGCAGGCGTTAGGAACGAATATCTAAGTGATAATGCCTTCGCTGCTGATAACGTTATCCTCCGCTACAGCGGAGACAATGGTAGCGCCGTGGAACATTCGAATTACCTACAAATGAGCCGCTCACTCGAGGTTTACGTTTTACAATCTCATTATTAGTCACGGTTTTTGCGCAAAATTCAAGTTCAAACTGGCCGGTTAGAAAACCATTGTTTATTTTTCTGTCGGGCTATGGACACGCTTGTTCTGCCACCGAGTCCGTTACTAACTGCAAGCGACTAGCCAGTTGGCTATTGAACATGACCCTGAAATAACCCGGCTTGACCTACTTGACTCTAATTATTGATTTAAAAAACTGACTTAATTTTATGTATCTAATTTTGGATACCTACCACGTTGCAGTGATTACTTCATTGACTACGTTGGGTATTATGCAAATATTCCTGTATATGTCTGATACATAGAGGGAGTATTATTGCATCGATAAGTAAATATTTTCATGTTTGTTACTCTTAAGGTAGGTCAATTCAATTCATTCAAAGACGAATATGCGAACGAAGATACAATAAAAAGAGAGAATGCATACATCCGTTATCAGTCAATCACTACATATTTAACGTCCTTCGCCTCTTCCGTCTGTTCGCGATTCACTGAAAAACCACTGAACTCTTTTCTTTCCATCTAGATCATGAATCATGAGGAAGTTTGGTGGAGAAGTTTTGGCGTAGGCATTATTTGTTGATCTACGCTACGAATAAGTACTTATACTATTCCAATAATACGCTTTTAGCTTTAAGAATTATTTTTTCCATATTATATGTGCAACTTCCAGAGGTTTCTTAGAGGTGGAAGCCGTGGCGCGGTGGCTTGACGACTGCGCCTTTCATGCATAGGATGGGGGTTCGAATCCAGCTCGCACCTTTGAAATTATTTATGTACGTAATTCAATTTGAATTAACCAGACAGCTTTTCGATGAAGGAAAACATCGTGAGGAAACCATGCCGGTGAAATTTCTGGCACAAAGGCATTCCATCTTAGGTCTCAGGGTAGGCAACGCATTCGAGATCTTATATGGTGTCTTAATGGGGGATTTCGGTGTCCGTGGGCCACAGTGACACTTATCAGGTGGGTTGTGCGCTCGTTTGCCTATATATCATTGGTATAAAAAAAACCATAAAACCGCCGTACTAAACCTGCACGCATCTGCGAAGTAATTCAAGTATGTATGTGAAGTTCCCAATCCGCACGGGCCCGTGTGGCCCCTATACCCCATACCCTTTCATAATGAGAGGAGACCTGTATGCCCAGCAGTGGGACTTAAATGGGTTGTTTTTGTGGTTGTGGATGTGCAACTTGCTAACATAAGAATATAATATGCAAACTGTTTCACCCACGTTTCACCATAATGATTTTATTCTGCTTATCTAATCGTGATAGCTTATCAGCGGGCATTATATTCTTATCAACCCGTATTCTGAATTCTGATGTGGAAAATTCGCCTCAAGTCACTTCCACAAATACCTAACCATGGAAAACACACTATCTAAATATATAAAACTCAAAGGTGACTGACTGACTAACATAGTGATCTATCAACGCACAGCCCAAACCACTGGACGGATCGGGCTGAAATTTGGCATGCAGGTAGATGTTATGACGTAGGCATACGCTAAGAAAGGATTTTGCGAAATTCCCACGGGAACGGGAAAAAAACGGGATTTTACGTTTAATATTTCTGCGCATACGAAGTTGCGGGGAAAAGCTAGTTAACTATAATCTTTCTTTCTGCGAATCTGACGAATTGTGAGTGCTTCTGTACAAAATGTTTCTATAACTGTTTTCATATATGTACTGACACTTGGACCGGAAGGTAATGAGAGAAAATTCCAAACCATTTGTACCAGTAGGTATTGGGGGTATAATTACGTAATGACGAAAAGGAAAATGAGGGTCATAGCGACGGTACCGGCGGCCCAATGGGGACTATCGTTTCTTTGCTCACCAGTTGGCGCCACTGTTGACTAAGGTCCAGAGGTATAGCTGTCAAAGGCGACTTTATAAGATCGGCGCCGGAATAAAGTTCTAAAATCTTGAATCTCATTAAGTTTATTAATTATAAATAACTATCATAATATCGAGTAGCTATGCCGCAATATTGTGCAGTTCCGTTTTGTTCTAAAAAGAGAATCCGCTTTCAAAGCGTTCACACTCATCGCCAAATAATCCATATTTGCGATAATTTCACGAAGGAATTCACTTTTCAACAGGTAAATTAAAGAAATTGTAATTTATGTCACGAAGCCCGCCAAAATCAGTGAAAAGTGAATGTTATTGGACCTCACGCGACACTAGCGCCTCTAGTGGCAAATTCACACGCGATAGCCCCCATTGCGTATGGGCGTTAAGTACTTATATGTGTGTTTGTTTTTGTCATTGAGTGTCATTTTGTAGCTCGCTCCTTATTATTTAAAAACTTAGGTATTGTAAGTAGCACGACACAATGGGGGCTATCGCGTGTGAATTTGCCACTAGAGGCGCCAGTGTCGCGTGAGGTCCAATAACATTCAGTTTTCACTGGTTTTGGCGGGCTTCGTGACATAAATGATAATTTCTTTAATTAACCTTTTGAAAAGTGATCTCCTTCGTGGAATTATCGCAAATATGAATTATTTGGCGAACAATGTGAACGCTTTGTGTTTCTGGGCTGCGTGCGTCTCAGCAGATGATCAGGTGGTGCTCTTCAATGAATGCGTATTTCTTCCATATAAAATTATAATTGAATAAAAGTTACAAATAATTTGTGTAAAAATGTATGGAGAGATATCGTTAGGCCGTTAGTTCCGCCGCTGCAGTCAAAAGATGGCGCTGTGCGCCAACACTTTGAAAAAAAATGAAAACATTCCGTACGAAACGGAACTGCACAACATTGCGGCATAGCTACTCGATATGATGATAGTTATTTATAATTAATAAACTTAATGAGATTCCAGATTTAAAACTTTTATTTATTTATTTATTTATTTATTGAATTCATTTGCAATTTACAGATCATTCCATTATATTACAAACTTAATTAAATTACAATTATTAAATCATAAAATTAAAATTAAATGACTGACTACGTGACTTAGTTATTTTTTTCAAGCATTAGTTTACATTCATGGAGCACTTTCGTAAGCCCCGAGTCAAATAAATCACAATGAGGTGCCTGGCTGAGCATGGAGTTGAGGGTGAGCAGAGCTCGGTGCAGCGGCGTGTGGTAGTGCGCGGCCGTGCGCGCGGGCTCCAGCGCCAGCAGTCGCGGCGCGCGCAGCCGGCGCCGGTCGCTGGGCACGAACAGGCGCATCACCGATCTCACCAGCTCGACACAGTCGATCTTGTTGGACATTATACCCAACACAAACTTTATGACGGCTAGCGACCGCCGCAGCTCTAAAGAATCGTATCCCAGTTGCCCTTGTAGAAACAACGTAGGGTATAAAAACGGATAGTAAGAGTAATTTTTTTTATACATACTCCTCAAAAATTTCTTTTGTACCTTTTCGAGCATTAATACATATTTCTTCTCGTGGGGATTCCATACAGCCGCACCCGACTCCAAGGTGCTGCGAACCAGGGCCGCGTACAGAACTCGCAAAGCACCAGGTGTGAGAGATCGGGAGTTACGTAGTACGAATCCTAATTTTTGGGCAGCCTTGGTAGCGACCTGACGGTGATGGTCGCGAAATGTTAGGAGAGGATCGAAATACACCCCGAGATCCCGTATCTGCGTCTGACGCAGCACGCGCTCACCGCCCAGCGTATACTGGTGATCCCGCACATTGGATCGAGTAAAACTCATCATCTCGCACTTCTGCAAATTAAAGTATAATTTATTAACTATACTCCATTCATGAACTGCGTTAAGGTCATTCTGAAGAGATATAGAATCCTCGTCAGTAGTTACCACCCTTATCAACTTCACGTCATCAGCAAAAAGTAGTACAACCGAATTTTGAACAACGTCAGGCAAGTCATTAATGAGGATGTTAAAAAGCAATGGACCCAAATTCGATCCCTGACTTATTCCTGACAGTGTTGCATACGGCTTTGACTCATAGGGCCCGTATTTCACAAATTGCTCTCTATGTGCTAGGTAGCTAGAGAACAGTTTAAGAAGTCTCGGAGTAAAACCCATTAGGCCCAGTTTCAATAGAAGAACGTCATTATCCACTCTATCGAAAGCCTTCTGAAAGTCCAAATAAATAATGTCTACCTGGTGTCTGCTATCCAATTCCTTTGACATAAGGTTGACAAGGGTGACTAGATTTGTGGCTACCGACCGTTTAGGTAGGAAGGCGTGCTGCGCAGTCGTCATGTAGGGCAAACACTGGGGCAAGATGTTGGAGTGTAATACCATTTCGAACACCTTGGCCAGAGAGCACAGAATTGCGATTGGTCTATAATTCTCTACCTTATTTTTTGCACCCGATTTCGGAATCGGAATTACGCGTGATTGTTTCCAGCACTGCGGATACTCTGAGGTGGACAATATTAAATTGAATATAAACGTAATTGGTTCTATGAGAGAATCCAAGCAGCCTTTTATTACGTAGGGTGGTATACTTAGCGTCTGGTCCTGCGGCTGTGTTAGCCCTAAGTTTTTTAACAGCTCGACTCACATCCTTCACGCTGAAGATCTGTAAATCAATGTGTCCCGAGTTCGCACGACTTGAACTGGCTACGGCTGGATCGAGAACAGGTGCATCAGGCAAGAAGACAGACTCGAAGTGCGCAGCAAACGCAGTCGCAGTATCAGCGCCTTGGTACTCACCGTCACCGTATTTTACTTTCGATTCAACCCCCCCTCGACTACGTAAACTATTCATATAGAATAAAAACTTTAATTGTTTCGGCGCCGATCTTATAAAGTCGCCTTTAACAGTTATGCCTCTGGACCTTAATCATCAGTGGCGCCAACTGGTGAGCAAAGAAACGATAGTCCCCATTAATTAATATGGTGCGCGGATTTTGACTCTGGCCGGTCAACCAAAAATGAAATTTCGATTTAAAATAGGTAGTTAAAAAAAAACTTCGTGACTAGGTAGGATTTTATTTAATAAAAATATGATATGACACTTTAGCCTTAATTAAGTATGATATACTTACCAGTTTGTCAAATGAAGAAACCTAGAGGCACCACAAATACTTTGGCCTCGTTACTATTCTACATTATTGTTTAAATCAAACGCGAATTTTATTCTTTTTTTTTTCACAATCGTTATCCGCCTATATATTCATAGAATAAAAAGTGACTTTAATTATTTTTTTTCTCTTATTATCTGATTTCTCTTATTCATTTTAACGATATTTTATTAAGGACGGAATCCATTGTTCCACAAAATGCGTCAAAAGGCTGACGAAAAAAATATATCGGTAAAACAAACGTAAACTTTATAACCAGCCAGCACTTTATGCCGCGGTCTGTCCGTAGAAAGGAACGTAGACAGTGGGTCTGATTTTTTCTCCGTCTGGGTTGAGCGAGGTGTGGGCGTTGATCACTCGCTCCTGGATCTCCTGGCGGCGGCGCTCGCGGTCGGACTTGGCGCGGCGGATGGAGCTGGCCAGCGAGAACGAAAACACGATGCCGATTAACTGAAAGAAAAAAAAAATTGTTGAAGATCCGTAAGAGAGTGCGCCCACGGGAAACCAAGCAATGGTCAAGTTCAAGGAGATATATTGCGATGCACCCATGGGTGACTTTTGTCACGCGTGACTTTTATTAATTTCTTCAGTTCGCTATGGAGCCGTGACTTTTGAGGTGACAGTTTTTTTTTGTCACGGTGACAAAAGTTACTCGTGGGCGCACTCTCTTAAGTAATGGGACATATTATGACACCCTATACACGAGGGTCACGAGAGTCGTAAAACGGATTCCTGGCGGCCAAACACCTCGTGGCTGACCTCAGGTAAGGTTGACTTCCATAAACTGACTCGCAAGTTAGGAATGGGGTTCACATTAGACCAGATTGAAGAGGAGGTAAGTAGCTGAAGGAGATGATCATCTCTTGAAGATATTATAAACTTTACTGTTACGACATCTAGCAGTAAATTAGTCATTGTTCATAACAAGCCATTAGTATCTGGAATAACATTAAATCTACTGTTAGGAAACCAGATTGCAGAGCCTTGGTTGTGTTGCGATGAAATTTTTAATATACAAAGACACCATATCCTATAGCATATGTGGAATATAGAATAGTAACTTTGAAAATGTAGACCGAGAAAATTTACGAAGAACATTAGCTTCATAACACTGAAGTTACACTTGCGCCTGATGGTGAAATTAAGCATATAGACATTTCTCACTTGAATGAAGGCGATAGTCATCGCCCCGGCGCCCAGCAGTCCAGCGCTCTGGTACACCAGGTAGATCACGCGCGGAAGACAGCCGTTAGCATACAGCTTGGTACACTCGGCTACGCTCGTGTCTCCGTGCTCGACGTAGTGGGCTTCCGCGCAGCAGGAGTTGGGCACGATGATGTTGCTGACGTTTATGCCTCCCACGCCTGGAGGGGGCTCCACCCGCCACCAGTCACTGTACGTGTCCACTCCGCAGCAGTTCAGCTGGAAGAAAAGACATAAATACTATATAAAGACCTTGAGTTGAGAGAGACCGCGATCGCAACAGTCCACGGATCGGACAAAATGTGTAAAGTTCGCAAGGGAATTTCTTGCTAAAAACCTTAGGGGCTTCACTACATATAGTGTACATAGGGATATCTATAAGTTATTCCAAGTATTTATTAACAAATTAATTTCAGCATTTCGATAGCATAATCCCACTTTTCACACCTATAAGTAGGTACTTGTAAATAAACATAGAGAGGGGAAGTCTTTGCGTTTGGCATTATAACCTAACCTATAGGTACAGTAAGATTAGCTTAACATACATTTCAAAATCACTCCAAACATGTTGTGATCCCAATTTCAATTTTATCCAGTTCAGAATAAAGCGTATTTTAGAATTACACAATATTATTCTTTAATCTTGGTTGCGATAAAAAACCTTTTATACGAAACTGTTATCGGCGGTTGTATTATCGGTGTTTTATAGATATTTTTATGAACACATCGATCGGTGCTAATCGTTGTTCGCATGAGCTTCGTAACTGTCAGGTGTAATTAGAAAAATCGATGGAACTGCCAACGACGTCAATATGTAAATAAACCACCTTATGCGTTTGTTATAAGGTTTCAAAGTGCGCGTGCTTGGTGGCAGACTATACAAATTACGCCACGCCACGTAACAATACGATAATTATGATGAACAAAAGCTAATTAACTTCTCTACTTGCCAACCAAAGCTGAAACCTACATGCCAAGCTTCAGCTCTATACGACCAGTAGTTTCGGCTGTGTGTTGTCAATCAGTCAGTCAGTCGGATGAGTTTTATTATACCTATATTGATTTGATAGTAGTTTCAAGTTATGGCTTTATCAGGTTATGGGGCCCGTATCACTGCGAACAAAGCGCTCTATTGTGATGAAAGACAGGTAAGATTGGTTTTCTTAGGCTGGCGATATCTTAAGTTCAACTTACCCGGCTCTGTATGAAGTCGAAGGCGTCTGTGACCTCAGCGTTCTGGTAGTAGATGGGCATGGCTTCTCGCAGGCTGGCGTCCAGCGTGCCCAGCGCCTGGGCCCGCAGGCTGTACGCCGCGATGGCCGCCGCCACCTCCAGCACGAATTCCACGCTCAGGATAAGCGCGAACTGAAATGAGATCAAGTTACAATACATCTGTAGGCTGATTGTTTGCGATTCTCGAGACAACGAGCACTTTTTCTTTGCGAAAATGTATCTTTTGTGTGCAACTTTATCATCAAAGTGGTTATTTTCAAACTCCTCGACTATGTTTGGATTGTCACAAAAAAATAATGACAAAATTGGCACACAGAATGTTATTTTTTTTACAAAAATGTACCGGGATCGCCAAGCAGCTGGCATTCACGCCCGCTGTTTCTCACGGACGTAACGTAATATTGACTAACAATAATACTATGGAGTGTGGAATGGAATGATAATACCCTACCGCGAGTCGTCCAACATACATGTGGCCAAGAAACTGTAGGCTCAGCTATACACCAATGTTCACTCATTAACTATTCCCGTGCTACGCCACTGCTACGAATCGTAGCTGCTCGTAGAGGGCCTACGAGCGTAGCGGGATGTTTTTTTTGGGAATTAATGTTTTTTTATGTAGCTATCATAACATAATATTACTTGATTTAATACTGAAATTTCATCGACTTCAAATTGACTTTAATCCGTTAATTTTCGAGATTGTGTTTTTTTTTTAGTTTCTTACCCGAGGTTAAGCACTTGTGGCAGTGGGTCTAAGTCTCCTTATTCTGAGTTATAATTATAAGTTATCATAGGTAGGTCAATTCAGCTATACTTTAAAGACGATAGAAACTAAATTCCAACAAAAGCTCAGGAGCCTAATTCAGGGGATTTCATAGGGATTCTGTAGGGAACGTCAAAACATCAAGGAACTGAAATTGAACTTTGAATCTACTTAGCTACATAGGTCTTGAAGTTTCAATGCGGTGAATTCCTAATGAAATCCCTTGCTCTCCGAATGAGGCCCCAATTACTTATCACCGTCCGCGGCGAATATGTGCGTCTCAATATGTCAGAAGCGGGCAATCACTTGCACGCATTTGTACACCATAATATTTTAATGTACACTTTATGTCCAGTTTGTGTCGCTACTGGTATGATAGTACGATATACTGCGTATACTCACGATGTTGACGAGACACGTGCTCTCACGCCATGCGCCCACGCAGCCGAATAGCGACACGAACAGCATAATGACGCCAATGGCGATGACCAGCGCCGCGGGCGAGAAGAAGTGCGGGTACAGGAAGTACGACACGTCATGGTAGATCGCGTAGATCGTCGTGCCCAC
Organism: Aethes cnicana; assembly: GCA_963971205.1. Classification (NCBI taxonomy): domain Eukaryota; kingdom Metazoa; phylum Arthropoda; class Insecta; order Lepidoptera; family Tortricidae; genus Aethes; species Aethes cnicana. Next base: position 1,997,074 of record OZ020278.1, on the reverse strand, counting down.
AGAGATTATCAGCGCTGAAGTGATCTGGAACAAGACATTTCATTTCATTTATTCAAACACATTAGAAGCTTACAGGGTCTTACACCAAATCGCTTATATGCTAGTCACAATTCCAATTTTGTATAAATAAATTACTTAATTACAATAAAAATTACAAAAAAATCGATCAAATGTCAAATAACAGAAGTAGAATAAGTCAAATAATTATTTCGAGATATAATACATTTCCTGCAAAAATTACCACTCGAGTCCGCGAAAATATCTATGACATGACATTTATTTATTTATTTATTTATTTATAAAAGTTTAACATGACCTTACAGTTAACACCAATGCGTCATGAAACCAAATAAAACTATTTAGGCGACGAAACGGCGTGGCTCCGCTGCGTCGTCATCTCCGGTGTAGGATTCGGTAGGTTGCCCCGGAACCGTCGAAACACGACACCCTTCGGCCAGAAGTCGGCACTCTCGATGTTCTCCAGCAGCGGCCGCGGCACGCGCACCACAAAAGAGCTGAAGTGCACGTAGTGGCGCGAACGCAGCGGGAACACCCTCAGGGAGAAGCCGGTCTTCTGGCGAACATACTCCGCCAAATCATCAGCCTTCGCGGAGTAATGCAGGCGCGAAACATATAGCGCCTTGCTCGGTGTGGCAACGTGCAGACCAGAACCAACCGGTTCTGCAGTACCACCTTGGCTCTTGCGTGGCTTGCGCTTCCTCGACACCGTAGTGAAACCCTCCTTGTCCACATTGGTGTTAGGGGGCTCCTTTGGAGGAACCCGAACTTCACGCGCTATTGAGGGCGCGACACTCCGGTTGGCTGCGACAGACCGACCAGCTACGGCATCTGCATAGCGATGACGTGATTTAGAGGATGCAGGGGGCGGCGGCCCGGCGCGGAGGGGGCACACGGCCCGCGCAACGGCATGCGCAGTGTCAGCAACATGCGAACTGACCGCGTCGACACTTTGCACCCGGTCATTAGTCATGAAATTTGACGCCGCTGCAGGTGACCGAGTTTGCGGGGCACTATTACGCAAACTGATAACTTCGTTGCGTAACTCGGCAATAGCGGCCTGCGAATCATCAAACTTCTTCAAAATTTCTGCCATACCTGCCTTAAGGGCGATATGATTAAATGTGTACCGAAGTTCACCGACAACCTACCAAAATCTATTTCTCCCAACGCTATTTCAGTTGCTGAAGTTGTTAGGTACGGTAGGCATTTGCATCTCTCTTACCTACATCTAATCCAGGGCTAACCCGAGACTAATGGCGTCGGTCAAGTTGGTCCTAGACATACGTTCAATTCTAAATCGGATAGAACATTGATACTTTGCTCATACATGAGCGAATTCTATCAGCATAAGTCATCAGTAAACAGTCGACCCTTCTGCGAGAAGGTTTAATGTCAATATTGCATCACATTTCAAAACTAAGTACTAATATTTACAGATAGGTAGGATTCTGTTATTGTCTGGAATTGTTTGAAAACGATTGAAAACGCAAGTCAAATCTCTCGACTTGAGACATTACTCGAGTACTTTCTCCCTGAGTATCTATTTATCGAGATATCAGAGTATACATATACAATTAAATTTGTTATACAGTTTACTGATAATTAGTATAATTACCTACTCTGAAGCTAAATAAGTAGAACGTGTATTTTATAAAGGGAAATGGAAAGGACGCTCCAAAAAAAAAGAAATTAGTACAGAGCCCCGAAAATCATCTTTTCAAAAAATACGAAATGAAATTTCAAAGTACCACTTTGCCAATTGTACTACTACTACTACTACTACAGCCTCACAGGCACAGGCACAGGCCTCTTCTCATCACGAGAGGGTTTAGGCTATAGTCCCAACGCGGCCCCAGTGCGGATTGGGGCCTTCACACACATCTTTGAATTACTTCGCTCGCAGATGCGTGCAGGTTTCCTCACGATGTTTTCCTTCACCGAAAAACTCTGTGGTAAATTCAAATTGAACCGATTGCCAATTGTACGTGTAACTATTATTACTCGAACTTTTTATTTATAGTGCACTGTTTAAACTCAGTTTAAAGCGGTTAATATTGATTTCCTTTACTTCACGCTATACCCGTCGTGGAGTCGTGGAGCTGCATAAGTAATGAGGAAAAATCCATAAAAGCCAAGTTCATACACATGACCTTGCCACTTTAGAACCTCACTGAACATTCTATACAGTTTATTCCATATTCGTCTTAAAATGTTTGTAAACATGGTTCAAATTGATTTGTTGTTCAGTCAGGTAGTAAAGGTTTCAGAGTAATTATGATAACGATGAACGACACTTTGTTTCGTTTAAATGAATTGTTATGTTCCCATCTGACATCTTTAAGTCAACTACTTAACACGTTTAGACTGTATAGACTTATGTGAATTATATGTTTTGTAAGTACATCCTATTGGTTCATTATTATACTACGAAATGATACACGAATACAACGAAATGGCACATTGCCTCCTCGAAGTTGGCCACGCTGAGCACTGACCGGTCTTGCGCCGCCCAAAACCATCGACATCGCGTAACTGACGGGACATGCACGTCCATGAGAGTCATCGAGAACTATCTGACCCAGTCGGTTATGTTACCTATATCAATTCTGCGAACAATAATTAGTAGTAGTAGTAGATAAACCCATTATTTAAACTCTTCTGTACTGCAGGTGAACTGGTAAATGTCAGAGTGTGATCTCATGCACACTAATGATACTTGTATATGTATACCTATATGTGTTTTTAACGCTTCAAATATGGTATTTTGGTCTGAAAGGCGTAAACACTGACGTCACTTACCTCATATTGTCTACTACTTAATACCAACTTATCTGAATGTTATGCATGCTGCTATATTGGCCACTCTCCGAATGAATGCTAACACTTTCAGTACCGACGCACTTTCTAGAAGAGTCCATAGGAATTGGAGACAGAGTCACTGGTACTCAAAGTGTTTTAAAGGCCTAATTTTTTAGTACCTGACCCTGTATTAGCACTCTAAGGCCGGAACACCATTTGCGGCGCATGCTACGCACGCTCCCGAAAAGTCATTGCATTGTCATTGTCATCATTGCGCAGCAGTGGGGTTCTGGCTTAATAGTTATCTACAGCTCAACACATCGCCCCGCGAAATTCAATTTGAATTTACCACTGAGCTTTTCGGTGAAGGAAAACATCGTGAGGAAGCCTGCACGCATCTGCGAAGTAATTCAAAGATGTGTGTTTAGTCCCCAAATTGGGGACTTCACACATTGGGGACCCCAATCCGCACTGGGCCCGCGTGGGGACTATAGCCTATAAACCCTCTCATGATGAGAGGCCTGTGCCCAGCAGAGGGATGCAAATAGGCTGTAGTAGTAGTAGCAGTAGTACATCACCCTGAATAATCCATAGAATTTAAATAGGTACTAACCGGGTATAGCGAGTAGATGCCAAATTGATGTGGTCAGCTCTGTGACCCTAACCCTGGTTGATGTTGATTTTGTGCTAAGTTTCCTCAGTCTGATTATCTTGCTTATTGTCTATAGAATATTCGAGTCAATTTGTTGTATTTATTTGAAACTAAGACTGAATCATTCAATAAGCATTAACTAAAAGTGCACTATCAGATTCATATCTTATCTCTAATTTTCCGGTATTAAAGTTGGTCTTTAGGTAATCGCATTTCTTATAGGTATATGGATATATTTGACTTTAATTATTTATTAACCATCGCCGTCGGTATTTTCAAAAGGCACCCAAGGAACCAGGGCATTAACAATAACAAAGACTGTACCTAGTATTTAAACTCTCCTGTCAACGCATATCCACTTCGCATACTTACTTTTTTAAAAGTTTAATGGGAATAGGTAAGTAATTAATTTATGTAGTTTATACGGTCATTTATAACACAAATCCTCACAGATACTGAACACAAATTAAAAACGAATATGCAGTGTAGTATGCTTTTCTACCTTTATATAAACAACACACATATGGTACATGAATTTGTTATCTACCTAATACGGCTGTACATATACATGATTGCAACCGCAAATGTACTTGCGGTCGTAACGTGCTACAAAATACTTAATGGTGCGCTTGCATTTTCTGCCTTAGGGCTTCGCCAATTCCTAATGCTATTCGTCCCAAGACCAATGAAGCCAACTCCGTCATGCCATGCAACTCAGGGCCTATATTCAAAGTCTTAAATAGGGATCTGTTCCCTATAGGATCGCTCACGCGTCAAGTTAAACTTTAAATCTAGCTGCTTAAAGTTCACGCGACGCGTGAGCGATCCTATAGGGAACAGCGAGATCCCTATTTAAGACTTCGGATATAGCCCCAGGTCAGTCCTTAAACTACTAATCAGATGTAACCTTTTGGAGCGATTCGGGGAAGACCCGAGTCATGGAAAACATGGAAAGCTGATATTCGCTCCTTTTATTACCTACGTGTTGAAATGTAACTAATACATATGATACTGTACCTAATCTTTAAGGATATACAAACGTAGAATTATATATTAAACAAGTACTTACGTAAATACTTTTATCTCACGTAACTAGGTACTTTCAGCATTCACAATTGTACGCTACGTACGAGTAGCTAAGTACATAATTATGTTTACTTCTTTTTGTCTCGACGAAAACAATTCGTTAACACTTGGGTGCGAAAAGTATGCTTACTTCTTACATTTATTATTATAGTAAAATGTCGCATTGTGAACGACGTATCAGCCTTCTCGTACTGGAGTGACGTCATCGTCTCAATTTTCACCACGATGCGTCAATTCAGTACTTAGTTCGGGAAAACTTACCACGAATATCGCGGTCACGCAGAACAGCATGTACTTTATGCACTTCATTCCCACTTCGAGGTTGCCCTGGGCCCCCATGGTCGTTACGTGTGCACAGTGTGGTTGTATACAGAGGTATGTTGCTGGCGTGAGTGTGGTATCAGCAGTGTGATAAGATATCAGCGCACCGCGCGCGCCGGGCGGTTAGGCGAGACTGCCGCAAAACAAGCGGAGTTAGCGATACGCGTGGAAAGCGGTGGAAAACCCTTTGTAAACTGCTTGTACCTAAGGGTTCTTGCTAAGGGTAAAATACAATACAAATACAAATACAAATTCTTTATTTCCATAAAAGATACAAATATTTTACAATATGTCTGACCCCCACACTAGGCGTTGCCTGTCCCGTGGGGGCGATTGTACGGTTAACAAAAAGAGTTATCGGCTTACGTGACTTCTATTTGCTCAGTAACAAAAACCAAAAGAATAGTAAGAAAAACAAGGAAAGATAAAAACAAATTAAACATAAGAAAAAGGAAGTGGTAATTTAGTAAGTTCTTCTATGTGTATGTGTGTCTCTGTGTGTGTTGTGTGTGTTGTGTGTGTGTGTGTGTGTGTGTGTGTGTGTGTGTGTGTATGAGTGATTATGTGTTTGTCAGTGTACGTGTGTATCGGTGTTTATTTGACTTTTATTATGCTTTCGGATTCTTCATATGATAATTGAAACATATGGTTGAGTAGCAATTTTTTCGCATGAAATACAGAGAGTGCCTTGAAATTGTATAGCTTAATAAGTTTATTATATATTCGAGGATATAGAAAGATTTCAAAACGTTGCGCAAAAGAGGATTTCACTGCTGTAACAGGCAATTTGTAGGTATATCCGAAGTTTAAGCATTTTTTCATATTCATCTGACTTTAAAACAGACCTATGAACATATAATGCCACCCTCATCAAGAATAGACTTCTTACGCTCAGCACTCTTATGTCCCTGTAAATATTAACAGTAGGATACCTGATTGGCTTTCTTAGAGCTACCTTCAAGACCGCCCTTTGCGCCCTCTCTAACTTCAAGAGCGTAGTGGGACAAATGCCACCCCAAGCAAGTATACAATAATTGAGTATGGATTGCCCTAAAGTCACGTATATCAATTTCAAAATATCTTGTTCTGCTGATTCACGAAGCATTTTCATAGTGTGTATTAACTTTCTTACACGGCCCGATACAGCAGCAATATGGTCTCTAAAACTTAGTTTTTCGTCTATTTGGACCCCTAGATATTTAATGGAACCTGTGCGTGTGATGTAATTGCAGGTACAATTTGCTTTTGCTATACAGAGATTATTATGGATTTTAAGATGAATTTGTTGTTTGGGTGCTGAGGCTAACGTTTTGTGGAAGCATAAGAACTTTGTTTTGGAAGTGTTTAAGGTGAGGAGATTTTCCTTTAGCCATTTATCTATCATTGCAATACCAAGTTCAGCTTGAGTGTAAGCATCCTGCCATGTGTTTCCATGAAAAATTATAGCTGTATCGTCGGCGTAACACAGAATGTCAGCATTCTGAATGGGAATCTGAGCAATGTCGTTTATGTAAGTTAGAAAAAGAGTCGGGCCCAGAATGCTGCCCTGTGGGACGCCAAAAGATACTGATCTTAAGTCACTCTTATGACTTTCAATCTTTACGCACTGGCTTCTGTTCGTCAGATAACTAGCTACCCAGTTGAGAGGAGATCCCCGTATTCCATATGCTTCTAATTTTCGTAGCAGGATGGGGATAGAGACTGTGTCGAACGCTTTTGCTAAATCCAAAAAGACGCCGACACAGGCTCGCCCCTCATCTAGATGCGTTGACACAGTTCTAGTTAATGAAGTTACAGCGTCTTCAGTTGATTTCCTTTTCCGGAATCCAAATTGTCGATCGGTAAGTAGGCAATTCGATTCGAGGTATGAAACAAGTCTTTTGTTTACAATTCGCTCTAGAAGCTTCGAGATAGACCCTAAGAGTGAAATCGGTCGGTAGTTGCAGGGTTCAGATTTTGAATTACCTTTATAGATTGGTACAACAGCAGCAATTTTCCAAGCCTTGGGAAAATATCCTTTTTCAATACTGAGATTGAAAATTGCTGCAAGTGGTTCTGCTATAAGGGGGGCAATAGCCTTTAGGACTTTGTTATTTAAATTATCAAGACCCGGAGATTTGTTCGGATCTAGTTTCTGGATGAGACTGGAAACTTCATGTTCGTCTGTTGGGGATATGAAAAATGACTTTAATGAATAGGGATTGAATTTAACTTTAGATGCAAGATATTCCTGTGTTTCGTTATTTTGTGTAAGTATCGCATTTGCAAGATTTTGTCCAACCGAGGAAAAGTATTCATTACAAAAATTTAGAGAATCTTTTACATTATCCTTTATTTTTGTGAGATCCTGAGCTATAGGAGTAGATTTAATGTTACGATGTGTTATTTTATTTATAGTTTTCCATAACGTTTTAGGAGACTTTTTGCTCTCAATTATTTCTTTTTTCTCATATTCAGCTTTGATTTTTCTGAGTAGGCTTGTATAGAAGTTACGGTACCTAGAGTAAATCAGCTTTTTAGTTTCATCTTCCGGGAATTGTCTTGAGATTAAATGTAGTTTGTCCCTCTGTTTGGAACACCTAATGAGTCCAGGAGTCATCCAAGGTTGTATAGTAAATTTTGTGCGACTTATTTTAACTATTTTAGAGTTTTTACTAATTGAATTTGAAATGATTGCCGAGAAGTTAGTGACGGAGTCATCTACATCATTTGATTGAGTAACTTGTGACCAATCCACCATTTTAAGTTCACCATTAAAAGGTGACCGATTTACTCTATCTCGCACAGAGACTGAGCATTTCCATTCAACGTGGCAATGCTGCCAGTACCATGCCACGTAGTATAGGACTTTTAGATTAGGAAGTAGTGGTTTTGTTATTTTAGTTATATTGTCGATGTTACGTGTATTGTAGGTGTTATGTGAAGATGTAGCATCTTCACATTACACGCATTCAAGAGGGAACTTTATAGACTATTAATAAAAAAGTGTTATTACCTATAGTGTTAATGATTTTATGTGTGACTAAGAACATGTCCTTGTAATTTAATGAATTATTTTTTATCAAATTAATTTGTACGCCTGCAGGAAGATCATAGTGAACTTATTATTGTAACCTGACATCCTTTTCTTTGCACCTGTGATCACAAATAAACATTTCTGATTTCACATTTCTGTAATATAATGAAGAAGAAGAAGAAGAATTTATTTGCTTGAACATGTTGAATAGAAGGTGACATTTCGTTTACTTATGTACATTGTTCTATCGAAAATTCGACATGCAAATATTAAATTTAATATAACGTTATATCAATATACTACAAAGCAATTTAATTATTCTATAAATTAACAAAACGCATAAATATTTATTGCTTATTATTTGTTTTCAAGATTTACAAATTCATTCACATTATAAAAACAGTGACTTTGAAGAAATTTCGTGAGTGCTCTGTTAAAGTCTTTGCCATTTAATTGTTTGATATGCTCAGGTAGGTGATTATAAATGTAGATACACATGTGATATGCATTTCTTCTATAAATATCAGAGCGACACAGAGGTTGAAATAACACATTAACATATTTAGCTCTTTGAATGCCTCCGAACACGTCATAATGTTTCTTGAAAAAATTTGGATGCTCTCTGGCAAATAAACATGCCTTTTTTAAATACATACATGCTAAAGGTAAGATACCGAGCTTTTTAAATATAGGTCGACAGCTGTCAGTAATAAAGGCATTAACGATAGCTCGAACACACTTTTCTGGACTTTGAATACCTTCTCAATATCAACTGAATGTTTTATTGTTATTAAAAAAAAAAGTAATTGTAGGCAGGTACTTGTCCGAATATTATATTTTACTCCACGAATTCTTCGAAGGTCCCTTATTTCATTCATATCATTTACTTAACTATTAAGTTGTTATTATTCAGATACACCCTTAAATTTCAAGACAGTCAAAATATTTAGAAAAAAATATTTTAATAGTAGGGTTTTAAATTTAGTTGAAAAACCGGACAAGAGCGGTTAAACTTGCCTCGAGAGAGAGTTCCGTACGTTGATTATCAAATAAATAAACTTCTCTCGTCACAGTGTTTGTAACCAAACTCCTCTGAAACGGCTCGACCACCGATTCTTATGAAATTTGGAGTGTATGTTCAGTAGGTCTGAGAATAGGACATAAGCTATTTTTCATACTCAAAAAAAAAACTAAGGCGGTACGAAGTCCGCGGGGTCAGCTAGTTTTCTATTTTATTCGAAAATGCGATTCAGAACTTCTTATAGGTTTTCCTGGGGCCTTATTCAGGAAGCAAAGGGATTTCATAGGGATTCTATTCTATAGGCTATAGGGAACTTCAAAACGTCACGATTTAACACGAACAACGATTCAAAGTTTCTAGACACCTTAAACACCTTAAATTTGACGTTTCCCAATAGAATCCTTACGAAATTCCTTTGCTTCCTGATTGATTAATTTAGGTGAAGAACTATATACCCTATTGTCTTATTTTCAAAACTTTAATAGGGCTAGTTATTTCGAAGATCAGCCCCCCCCCTTTTTCTCCTGTTTTTAATAACTTGGAAACTATTTATCATAAAATTATAATGAAATATATTTGAGATCCTCATACGATAAGAAGTACTTTCATTCGATGAATGACAATGTATGTCACCCAAAATAGTTTGCAAAACTATCACTTTTTTCTCTCCTAAATTACCCCAAAAAAATTAGGGCTGGTCTGTAGCAAAGGGGGTTTGGCTGGGAACTCACAATCGGTCCAGCCAGTGACAGACGGACGGACGCACGAGTGATCCGTGAGTGATAAGGGTTCCGACTTTTCCTTTTGGAGTTCGGAACCCTAAAAATAAAAAAAGTATCTCAATCAGGTTTAAAATGACTTAGGGCTGATTTTTCAATCGTCATATAAAATGTTATGCACCGAATACCTAATCCACAGAGCCTTCGAATTTATTCCGGATTTTGTGTGGACTATTTATTCGACAAATTAATAAATTTTATCAGATGATTGAAATATCAGCCCTTAGACGCATAAATTAGCTACGCAGAAACTTACCTACTACTAATTCAGCCTATTTGCTTCCCACTGCTGGGCACAGGCCTCCTCTCATCACGAGAGGGTTGGGCTATAGTCCCCACGCGGGCCCAGTGCGGATCGGAGACTTCACACACATCTTTGAATTACTTCGCAGATGAGTGCAGGTTTCCTCACGATGTTTTCCTTCACCGAAAAGCTCAGTGGTAAATTCAAATTGAATTTCGCACATAATTAAACTTAGAGGTGCGAGCCGGAATCGAACCCCCGACCCTCTCCCCGACCCGCATGAGAAACTTACCTACTTTCACATGACTTTATTTCACCGATTTAGTGGTGATGGTGATAGCTTAGTAGGGATAAATGGAACAGGTGGGAATTCCTATATGGATGTGTACCTATCCAAGCGAGGCGTTCTAAAGTTCCAATAAAACATTTAATAACGAACACTGTAACATCACATAATTTATATCAACTGCAATAAGGATAATCCCTTACATAAATTTAAAACTTAATATTAACTAGGTATATAAAACGCACAGGCAAACACACACGACGCAACTAGTTAAGGAAACATATTCTCCGCTCTCGATATTTTTGCCATCCATATCGCCCCACCAACGGCCAATGCCTGAAACAAATAAATGCATGATGAAGATCATAAATGGAGAATTTGGTGAAATTATGGACCTACTATTAAGCCCTACTATTATTAGGCCCAGTGCGGATTGGGGACATCACACACCTATTGAATTACTTCGCAGATGCCTGCACGTTCTCACGATGTTTTCTTTCACCAAAAAGCTCAGTGGTAAATTAAATAAATAAATAAATATCTTGGGACATTTCACACATATTTACCTAGCCCCAAACTAAGAAAAGCTTGTACTATGGGTGCTAGACAACGATATAAATACTTATATATAGAAATACATACATATATAAATACTAAACATCCATGACTCGATTACAAACATTCATGTTCATCACACAAAGATTGCCCCGCGCGGGACTCGAACCCGTGACCATCGGAACAGAAGGCAGGGTCACTACCAACTGGACCAATCCGGCCGTCGAATTCAAATCCGGGCAAATACAAGTCCGGGCGAATTCAAATTGATTTAGTAACTATTTATTACTAATACCTACTACCAAATCAACTAAGTACTAATAGTAAATTATTGATAAAGTAACAAATTCGGACACGCAGTTCCATATTATTTCTTTGTCATCTGCCTTCTTAAGATTAGATAACGTTAGTAGTAAGTACTTAACAGAAACAATGAAATTATTATAGACGGACAATCTCCGTATATTGCGACGTACATCGTAAGTATTTTTACATCACCCTTGGCCATAAAGTGGGATTTTCTGCCCGCTACGCGGAGAGAAAATCTCACTTCTTGGCCAAGGCAAGACGTAAAACTTTTGACAAACCACGGGCGGTAATTCGTAAAGCCCCAGATCGCATATTTATGGCCCTCACCTTCGGTTCGGGCCACAGAAACCTGCGATCTGGGACATTTACGAATTCACCACCTCCACGTCTGTAATGTACTAATATAGGGATCTCACTCTTCCCTGTAGGATCGCTCACGCGTAGCGTGAACTTTAAGAAGCTAGATGGCCCGGTTCCTATATCCACGAAACGCCTCGTTTTGCCTACTGACGGTTGATTTTTGACATTTGTTCCATAGAGAATCTGTCAAATTTTAACCGTCCGTAGGCAAAACGAGGCGTTACGTGGATATAGGAACCGGCCCTTAAAGTTCAACTTGACGCGTGAGCAGAGAGCTGAGAACTATAGGGAAAAGCGAGATCCCTATTAAAGACTTCGCATGCACTATGTGCAATATCCAGGTGCGCTTCAAAATGCTCATACCTACAGGCCACCTCTGACAGCGACATCCATTATTGCGTTTAACACTTGTTTCGGGCGTTCACTGTTTTTTTATGAAGGTTGCTCTCATTCTATGTGTACCTTACTTTTTCTAGTAAGTAATTAGTGTTTATTAAATACTAGCTTTTCCCCGCAGCTTCGTATGCGTAGAAATATTAAAAAGAAAAATATTAAAAAGAACCTGCATGCCAAATTTCAGCTCTCTACGACTAGTAGTTTCGGCTCTGCGTTGATCGATCAGTCAGGCAGTCAGTTTCTTGTTTTACCTAAGAGAACACTAAGACGAAGTTATATCTCAGATAGGTGGTCTTCTTTTCGCGAAACTGCTGTTGTAGCGCGAAACTTTTAAGAGTGTTGATTTTGGTAGCATACAATTCAATACCGAGTATATGGATACTCGGTATTGGTAACGATTGGTAACGATCGATGCTCAATGGTGGAGCATCTATCGTTTTCAGTCAGTCAGTCGTAACGCGATATGGCGCTTATCGCTTTCGTTTCAGTTGTTTAGTCATATCTCATTAAACTTTGGTATTTTTGAATAACCATTTTTGTCACGTCACTTGTTTCTATATCGTATCTAGGCGTTCAATTTAATGCTACCCTGATTGATGAAAGGGTCCGAATTACGTCACTGCATTGATCCAGTAACTTTATACATCAGCGTGTGCGCGAAATCCGGTAGTTCTATAAGCGATGTTGGCCTAATGTATAATCCAAGTTTGTGACCTCGAGCGCCGAACGCACCTTTGTCAAAAATAAAAACCGGCCAAGTGCGTGTCGGGCCACGCGCAAAGTATAGGGTTCCGAAGTTGATTATGCCCACAGCCACAGTACCTTTCTAAGACTTATTAGCATCTAGCTAGCCTGTGGTATGACGTGCCCGCCCGACGCCCCTGCCGCTCGAGAAAAATCATTGGTTTTTTAATCATTTCATAAGTTGGTCGACTACGACTCGTAAATTTGTACAGCCTACTTAGCTGTGATAGTTTTCGTTTTATATGCCACAACCGTGATTTTTTCAGCCATCCAAATACCACCATTTAGCTGGGAGAGGGGAGGGACACGTGACTCTAACAAAAAATAGCACTTTAAAGCTTAATATTTCACAAACGCATCACTTAATCAAAAAATGGTTTCAACAAACCCACAATATTTTTTTAAGACCTATTCAACGATATGCCGCACCATGGGGTACGCAAGAAAAAAAATACATCCCCACTTTACGAGTAGGGGAGGTACCCTATAAAAAATATTTTTCAACATTTTATTGTACCACTTTGTCAGCGTAACTAATATATATATTCATGCCAAATTACAGCTTTCTACAACTAAGCATCTCCGGGCAATAGTGCGGACAGACGGACGGACGGACGGACGGACATGGCGAAACTATAAGGGTTCCTTGTGGACTTCGGAACCCTAAAAAAGACCAAGAAAATTTCGGCTGCTTTTCCGATTTTGGCGATTTTGACCCTAAAGGCCTAGTTTTTGATACCAGCTTCTTAGGACATCTTTAAAGAAGACTAAATATGAGACTAGAACCGTCTCTGTGTACCCAATAGTTTCTGAGAACTTCGCAATATTTTAGTTTGTTGTTGCTAGCTGAATACATTTTACTATTTTAACCGCAATATGGCGAGGTGTGCTGAAGGTATACCAACCTGAGACAGTACTAAGAAAACCCCAGCGGCGCCTATCACAGCTACGTGTGACTGCACCCAGCTCCCGAAGGCAGGGGCGCAGCCGGTCCTGTACGCCACGGTCACGTTGCAGGTGAGAGTGGAGACCGTGCCATAGATGTGCTCGCAGCAGGTCACCGGCAGACCCTCGGTCTCCGTCGTGCCGAGGTGCTGCAGCCAGTCACTCGAGTTCAGCACCCCGCAGCACGAGAACTGGAAATGTGAAACGTTTTTAGGTTCCACACCACACCACAACAACCTTTTTTGTACGTCCCGTTGGACACAGGCTGCGCCTCTCATCACGAGAGGGTAAGGGCTAGTCCCCACGCTGTCCCAGTGTGGATTCGTCACAAGTGTGTGACACATGTCGAAGAATATATGTCCCCTAGTGTGTCCCTGACTTAACAAAATAAAGCACATTTGCACCAACGCCGCTAACCTCGGTCAACTTCTAATTCGACTTCGAGTGATTAACCTTAGAAGAGGCTGTCCTGGGGTTTTATCTGTGACTGTACATAGCGATAGTGAGCGTCCCTATCTCTAAGAAAGAGTACCTACATTTACTGTTCAGTAATAGGTAAATCAGTAACGCTAAATAGGGAGACGGTGTATAAGTTACTAATAACACCTGAAATAATATAGGGTCAAGCAAAACGTTGTGATTATATTTTACCCACAGGATCAGCTATCGATTCTAAGCATGTTTTCTAGGTATTTTTTTTTCGAGTTAGTGAAAAAAATAGTATGGCCCAGTTTGGGATTGATGGTATGAGCGATACCTGAATCCCATCCTAAATTGTTATTCTTTTAATTAAAAAAAATTAAAAACCCAAAAAAATATGCTTCGAATCCATAGCTTTAGTAGGTAAAATATCGTCACAATATCAATATAACCCCGTATATCTCGCTAAATAGATAGGAGGTGTATTTTATTCAAGGATAAAGACGCTCTCTACCTTATTCCTAATGTACCATTTCTAATAGAGCCCCTGGGGTTAGCAGCTTGTTGACAGTGGTCCTAAGAATACTAACGTCCTGCTGCACTTCGTCCCACAGCTTGGTGACCTCGAAGTTCTTGTCTGCGCCGTACAGGTCCATGGTGCTCTGAAGTTGCGCCTGCACCAGGCTCACGGCCTGGCCCTTCAGCGCGTACCCGGCGATGCAGGCCGATAGCTGGAACACGAACATCAGCACCATGGCCCCAGAGAACTGAAACGTAAAAGTAACACGACTGCTTATGAACAGAGCCAACTGGAGTGAATTTGTATTTTATTTGTTGCATGGATGCAAGATGTGGTTAGTCAAGTAATAAATATCTTAAGGCCGTTAATATCCCAGCTCAGCCGTCACTGTCACTCGTGCAGCGAGTGAAAGGGAAAACGCAACGCACAGAACGCCCGATGTACTTAGTATTTAACGCGTTTTTTTTCATTTCTATAAAAATACCGTCTAAAGACATGGCATTTATAAAGCTGTCAATGTATGCATATAATATGGATAATTGTTCTGTTATATTTAGTTTTACACTGTTTGATATAGTAAATTGGAGTAAAGTTGGATTAAAGGTCCAAGTTAGAAGTTAGCAAAACGTAACGAAAGGTTTCAATGTAAGGATGATATAATCAAATATAACATGTGTTTTTTTTCACATTTTTAACTTTTTTTATTAGAAAAGTACATGAGCAATTTGACGATGCCGGGTCAGGGAACGGCCTTAAGCTATACCTATAAGTATATATCTTAACCTATATGTAGCCGTGATAGCCCTAGTGGTTTGAACTACCGCCTCTAATGGGAGTTCCAATCCAGCTCGCACCTCTGAAATTATTTATGTGCGAAATTGAATTTGAATTTATCACTTAGCTTTTCGGTGAAGGAAAACATCGTGAGGTAACGCATGCAGATGCACAGATGCGAACTCACTCACACACGATTCAAGAATGTGTGTGAAGTCCCCAATCCGCACTGGGCCAGCGTGGGGACTATAGCCCAAATCCTCTCGTGAAAAGAGGAGCCCTGTGTCCAGCAGTGGGACGTAAATAGACCGTTCAGTAATTTTAGTCAGTAATTTTCAATTAAGTTATCAGTTATTGAGATGTTTTGACCTTGGAATGAAGTCATCACTTGGTGGTTATATTTTTTGGTTGGTGAAGTGATAAGACACCCAAATATATGGCTGGATCAAAACACTACCGAGCTGCCCAATTACAATTACATTACAAGGTTAATATGATTATGAATGAAGTGTTAATTACTCAGCTGTTAACGTACACCGTTGATCGGTACCTATTGAGGTCAAAGGTTATTATTGTTACGAGCATTTTGTCAAAATAAGTTATCAATAGTATAACAGAGACAACAAGAAACTTAAAACGTAAACACCAACAAGGATTCTGTTTTTATAACAACATTGTTTAAACAAAACGTACCTATAGGTACTTAGGTACAAATGCCTTCTCATCAGCATTCGTTATTTATTTTTCGCATAATTATCGAAGTTTATGGTAGGTACCTACATACATCATTCACAAAGTTATTAGGGTTATTAGCATAGAGGATGACGTAGGCAAGATAGCTTCATGGTATTGGCTGAAAACGGCAAAGCCTTTCATGGCCGCTATTGAATGTCATGCGGTTATCACGACAAGTGGTTTAACGTGATACATAATATTATCTACTGTCGCGTTGAACTGGCAAATTATCATTCCAAAATCAACAATATGACAGTTGCATAAGATCGATATTATTGCGGTGCGCTTTATGAGAACACATTATGAAAATAGATAGCTAGTACTAGGCTAGACACTAGTTGGTTTTAAATAGACTATTATAGACAGATAAATGCGCATACCGCGGTACCCAATGTATATAGGTACATAGTTACTTGTAGGGTAGGTACTCACTACGCCTAGACTGGTTTCATTAAGGCATATTTAACAAAAGCAAACAAAGGACTTACCGCCATTATCATGTAATAATTTTCCGAGTACGCTCCATAGAATCCGAAGAAGGCGATAAGGAAAATAATGATTCCCGTGGCGATGCAGAACGCGGGCAGCGAGAAAAACCTCTCTGAGAGGAACGTGTGGTACCCATTGTAGGCAGACTGCACCGAACTTCCCACTGACAGCACTATAATTCCCGTAATCTGAAAAATCACTGTACTGCAGATTTGCTACTAGGTTGATGGAGTCACTCAGCAACCACCAAACTTACCAGGAAGAGAAAATTCACGGCTATCAACGAATACCTCACACTTGTGTATATTTTGTTCCACATTTTGTTTCAGCGTATAGACGTGAGCGCTCACGGACGCGTTGCAACCGTATAGTTTCAGCTAGGACTGGTATTTTTATCACTGTATGACTACCTAATCTGTTGATAAGGAAAGCAAGCGGATTTATCTCAGACGGTGCTCCTGTCGAGCTCTTGTTTCGACCTATTACTCATAATTCATCAATTATTACGTCACTCGTTCCTAAATAGGTGCTTTCACTCAAAGCAATGAAAAAATAATGTTTGTTCCAATCGTCTGTTATCTCTGTTGTTCGCTTGATGACTGCAGCGGCACGTTGTGACGGCTTCACGTATTTGCCGAAGGATAAGAACCTGACGTGAAACTAACTGAATTAATTTGCATAATTATTGTCTTTGAGCAACCACATGGGTTGTGTTCTTTAAACACAAGATCTTATAGATATATACCTCCTACATTAGAATAGAAGTTTGAATTTCTCTGCCTTTGTTTTTTGACTACATTTTTGGAGTTTGGGGCAACTGGGGCTCTATATTCGGCGGCGACCTTTAAGCAGCTAGATTTAAAGTTAAATTTGAGCGCGCAGTGACGCGTGAGCGCAGGGATAGGGAATCTCCCCATTCCCTATGTAATGTAACGTTTCGATTAGAGCCCCTGTTCAACACCACCACAACAGGCTATGTATGGCCCACTGCTGGGAACAGGTCTCCTCTATAGGGCTAGATTCTCCTCGTTGGGCCTAATGCGGATTGGGACTTCTCAAGCGTTCTTGAATTACTTCGCAGATGCGTGCAGGTTTCGTCATGATGTTTTCCTGCACCGAAAAGCTTAGTGATAAATTCAAATTGAATTCAAAATCATTTAAGGGGTGCGAGCCGGATTCGAATCCCCGACCCTTTGCATGAGAGACGGTATTTCAAACGACTAGACTACCGCACGGCTTAAGCCCCAGTTCAACAGCTCTATTGGAATAACATTTACATATTATGATAAAACACAAATTCTTAATATGTAGATAACTATAACCTGTGTACCTCTATAGGTATATACTTATATGTGACACAAAACAACTATCTTATCTCATTTTATTCACTCATTAAATAGAAAACTAGCAAACGTATGAGTATTCAGTTGTGGAAACCGAATTGTAATCTAGTAGAGATAACAAGTTACTTGGCAAAGTTTACTGTAGGTATTCAAATTATAGAACCTACTTACCTACTTATGTAGACAAATTTCGACCACCTCTACTACATACAGTATCTAGGTAGTAGAAGCTTTTCTTATATAAGTTTTAGAGTGATGGCTCGCATTTTAAGAATTAACATAATAGACACTGAAAAATATAAACATCGCAAACACCTATGAATCTACGAAGTTTCTTTTTTATAGAATCTATTTTAGGTATGTTGTTAGGTCCTTTGCGTGAGAGTTGGTGTATAAATACCTACCTACTATATATATGTAGATAACCAAGTTTGCAAAACTTTCAAAACCATTGGAGCCTTATTCGGGGCGCAAAGGGGATTTCATAGGAAATCTAATAGGGAACATCGAAACGTCAACCATATATTTTGTATGGCTAACTTTCGTCACACTAAGGAAAAAATTAAAGCGTAGATTAGATTAAGTATTTTTTTTGTACAATTTTTTTTATTACGAAAATTTATAGAAATAGAAATAGAAGTCATTTATTAAGTATATCACAAAAGACACCACCACCAAGTTATATTATACCTACTAGGTACAATAAGGATAAATCTGCAGTTGTCCCGCGCCTGCGAGACAGCAACATTGATTTCAATTTCTCAAATCTGAAAAGGGGCTCAGCTCACGTACCTATCCTCTAAAGACTACACAATGGTGCCGAAATGTGACACAAAAAACCAGCCAAGTGCGTGTCGGGCCACGCCTAAGTATATGGTTCCGAAGTTGAGGATGCCCACAGCCACAGTACCTTTCTAAGACTTATTAGCATCTAGCTAGCCTGTGGTATGACGTGCCCGCCCGATGCCCCTACCGATACCGCTGGAGAAAAATCATTGGTTTTTTAATCAATTCATAAGTTGGTCGACTATGACTCGTAAGTTTGTACAGCCTACTTAGCTGTGATAGTTTTCCTTTCAACTACGTTATATATGCCACAACCGTGTTTTTTTTCAGCCATCCAAATACCACCATTTAGCTGGCAGGAGGGCCGGGGGGCGGGACACAAACGAATCACTTATTAACGCACCATGGTGTACGCAAAAAAAAATACATCCCCACTTTTAAAAAAAATATTTCGAAATTTTATTGTACCACTTTGTTAGCGTAACTAATATGTATATTCATGCCAAATTACAGCTTTCTAGAACTAAGCATTTCCGAGCTATAGTGCGGACAGACGGACGGACGGACGGACGGACGGACATGGCGAAACTATAAGGGTTCCTTGTGGACTTCGGAACCCTAAAAACAGGTCCTCCCTCGGGGTTTTTGTATTTG
The DNA here is from genome assembly GCA_963971205.1 of Aethes cnicana. Classification (NCBI taxonomy): domain Eukaryota; kingdom Metazoa; phylum Arthropoda; class Insecta; order Lepidoptera; family Tortricidae; genus Aethes; species Aethes cnicana. The sequence continues at coordinate 1,977,819 of OZ020278.1, read as the reverse complement.
TATTTGTATTTATTTATTGCATTATGTTGTACAGAATAAGATCCTCAAAGGTTGCTCAATGGCCGTCGTCCAAGATGGTTGGCGTTTGTTGAGCTTCCCCATTTTTACTTGATTTATCTTTTATACCGTACATTTATCATTATTACCGTACACTGTTCGGCCTGTAGGCCAATTACTTGACAATGGCGAAATTGTCTTGCACATAGATAGAAGCCATTATTGAAAGAGAAGAAGAAGGTCCTCCTCTCAGCATGTGCCGTGGCACGGAGCGCCGCGACGCTGGTTACGTTTTCTTTTTAGATTTCAATTTCAACCCATCTACCTATTCATTATCAAAATATGTCGTCATATCCGTCAATGGCAGTGGACGTCAATGGACGACGCAGGTGAATCTTGAAACTCGTGAATCCGGCTTATCATTGACATATTATTGTTTTTTATGATAGATAACTATACGAGTATCTTTCCATATAAATATATCATCTACCTACCTACTGCAGTGCCATTGAAGAAGGGTTGCATGATTTCATCAAGCAAGTTATGGACTTATCATCGATCATCGTTAAATATGGTACCCGCCGAATACGTTCCATATCCATCATAGAAAAAGTAAGGTAAATTACCTATGTGTCTGCATCCATACAGAAAACAGGAACGTCAATATAGTGAAGATCTCGACAACTTTTTTCCCTTAGTCTATCAGGAAGATTATTGAAAAGTATTGGACACGTATTTTTTCTTTTTTCACGTAATCAAACTTATTCGGAGATATATTGAGTTGAAATGTCACGGTTAGGTACGATTTATACCTAACGGTGCGGTGACGTAGTTAGCCCCCACTCTCCAACTTTAATGCGTTTTAACTTAGTAGTCATTCTTTGTTAATTTGATAAAACAAAAAAATACGTGTCTAATATATTTTTATTACCTGACTGACGGACAATTTCGATTTCTTCACCCCGTCGTCATTCCTATTCTCGACGGCCATAATCTTAACGATGAGTCCGTCCGTTACCTTTCTTGATGCAACCCAGCTTACTATACCTATTATATCAGTAGGTAATGTAACATCTAAATAGACGCTACTATTATAGGTAAGTAGTTATTTACGTGGATGACATTGATCCCTACTACTACTCCAGCCTATTTGCGTCCCACTGCTGGGCACAGACCTCCTCTCATCACGAGAGGGTTTGGACTATAGTCCCCACGCCACGCGGGTCCAGTGCGGATTGGGGACTTCACACAACATACATCTTTGAATTGCTTCGCAGATGCGTGCAGGTTTACTGACGATGTTTTGCTTCACCGAAAAGCTCAGTGGTAAATTCAAATTGAGCTTCGCACATAAGTAAACTTAGAGGTGCGAGCCGGAATCGAACCCCCAACCCTCTGCATGAGAGGCGGTAGATCGAACCACTAGACCACCACGGCTTGATCCCTAATAGGTAAAGTTTCAATTTATGAGAGTGCTTGGGAATTATACCTACCTAATATATCTACGAAGGAAAACGATGAAATTAAACCACTTACTCGTTAGTATATTGTCTTATTATTATTCTATTAAATAAGTGGTATTTATAAACTTAACTTCACTTTGCTTTAGTACTTGGGATACTCGGAATTCAAATCACGTCGAGGGGTGTATTTTCCAGTGTGGAATTTAATTGTACCTACTCGTTTTGTCATTCATTCGTCCATGAAGACTCGTGATGAAGAAGATATCGTGAGCTGAACTATAGGTACCTTATGTCTACCGTATTAAGAACACACATTACTATTTTAAGCAATTATCTACACTGAAGTCAAAGGCACCGCCCATGTCGACTTTAGCGATCAAAATATCAAAGACGCCAAAACTAAACACTACAACCTCCTTTCTAAGTATATTCTAGCGGCGAAACTACACGAGACGAGACACAGGCGCAGACGCAGCGAGAGGGTGGAGAAACTTCAGGTTACGTATTAACTATTTATTAATCTCTGCTTTATGAGAGCTCTGATTATGGAGGGTTGAAGTAAAGGAGCGCAATCTTTATAGTTTCAAAAGTGGACACCAAATCGGGTAGGTTGGGGGCGCTGCGGTCGCCAGAAGTGTCAAGCCACCTAGGCAGATAGTCGCAGAGGGCGGTGCTGAGGCGAAAACAGCGAAAACGGTTGTGAGGAGAGTGTGTTTTATTTTGTTGCTTATCAAATCCGCTGGATACGTTTTCAACTGTTTCGTCATACAAGATTGCGCTCCTTACCTCACATGTGTCTTGACACGCATTCCACACTCCATTGCTCTGATTTTCGGCCTTTCTCGACACGAAATACATATGAACATAGACGAATGAATACTCCCTCCACACTCTTTTATTCGGCAAGTCATGTGTAGTTTCGCCGAGAATGTAGCGGGCTTAAGTCTTAATACTCTTAGGTAACTCTAAAATTTAAAACTAAGACTCCAGCTCCACCGTTTCGAATTTCGATCTCCACGCAAGCCAGCCAGCTACGGATGTCAGAACAACCTGGAAGAAGAAAACACAATTCTGTAGTTACCTACATGACATGACAGGCTCATTGCGATCGCCATTGCTTTTCGAACCCAAAGCAACCGCTAGTTTTTCCATTAATCCTTCGTGCGCCATTTATTTGTATAGAAAACTCCCGGTTATTTTATACAAACCGCTAGAACTAATGGCAATTGGCAATAGATAGAACACGCTGTGGTCTTGCTAATATATATATAAAGAAAATATATATTTTCTTAATATTCAGCCTCTTTCTCGTTTAATTACGTCCTATTACTGGTTGCATTCAACCTGTAAGGATTGCGCGTTGCTAGGTGACGAAAATACATAGAGATGTCATGTCAACAGAAATAATACTATTATATGGAGATATTTTAATTTGCTTATTTAAGAAAATGTGTGAATAAGAAATACTAAATGTAGTTTTATAAGATTACTATCTGTCTTTTATGCGCCAATGTGTGGAAATCAAAACACTATGTGTTGTTCTGAAATATCAAAATATGGTTTATTAAGCAGAAACGCTATAATATTACACTGTGTTGCTAATATAACATAAAACTCAACTCTTACCTGAAATATCAAAAAAAACTATACATTTAGTGTTTCTTATTCACACATTGTCTTAAATAAGCAAATTAAAATATCTCCATATAATAGTATTATTTCTGTTGACATGACATCTCTATGTATTTTCGTCACCTAGCAACGCGCAATCCTTACAAGTTGAATGCAGCCAGTAATAGGACGTAATTAAACGAGAAAGAGGCTGAATATTAAGAAAATATATACTTATTTTCTTTATATATATAATTATCACTAAATTATCATTTTCCATCGGGTGTTCCGTCTGCCTGGTCGGTCTTTGCAAAACTTACCTGTATGCACGTCACGACGAGCGCTGTGACGGCGAGCGCGTGGGCATTCTGGCTGAGCCAGGCGCCCAGTGCGCTCGCGCAGCCGCCAGCGTACGCGGCGCCCGAGGTACACTGGAACGGCGACACGGTCCCGTAGTCGATGTGGCAGCAGCTGACCGGGATGCGGGAATTCCGCCAGTCGCTCACACCGACGACGCCGCAGCATTCGAACTGTATCGAATACACGTCATGAAACGAGCTGTCGGTAGGTCTCCAACAAGGTGGAGGCACGTCCGGTGAAGGTCGTAGGAAGTCGGTGGATGCAAGCGGCACCAGGGCCGATCGGATTGGCGAGCCTTGGGGAGGTCTATGTCCAGCAGTAGACATCTAGCGGCTGACACGATAATGATGATGACGATGATGAAAAGTTTTCTTAACATAGGTATTATTAATATTATAAACCTGTGTGTTCGTCGCAAGCTGACGCCCAAGGCTCTTCGAAACGGTAAATATAGATATGGAGCATTCAGCAGCATTGCAGTCCAGGAGTGTTTTTTTTTTCCTTTTTTTTTAGGTCTGTAAATTCATAAATTGCTTGTCTGTTCGCCCGTTTGCAGTTCAAAGTTGACTTCTGTTTGATACACCTTAGGTAAAGTACTTAAAAGTGTTGTTATGCAGCCAATAATGCTAGGTGCAGCCAGCTAAAGAACATACTCCCATATGCAGTTCGTCCCACAGTTTGGCGATGTCGCGGCGCGACTCGTACAGATTCACGGAGGCCACCATGGGGGCCCGAATCTCGGAGGAGGCCTCGCTCTCAAGCTTGAAGGCTGCGATCGTGAGCGACCCCTCGAAGATCAGCACCACCAGCAATAGGACTACGTACTGGAATCATACAATACAACACACTTGCAATACAATACAATACCCACAATACAATATTCTTTATTGTACACCACATATGAGAAGTTACAATAAATGTAAATGGTTACAAAAACATCAGAGGTATGGTATACAGCAGGCGGTCTTATCGCTAAATAGCGATCTCTACCAGACAATATACGATAGTGGAGAGGAAGAAAGCGAATCGAGGTTGGTAGGGCAGTGCTCTATAACTAGAGTCAGCAAATAAAAAAATATATTAGACATACATGCAATGCATTGGAATGTGGTTTTCAAAGACCACTTGCGAATACATAGGCTACCTGATGCTATGGGGTCTCTGCGGCCCATGGACATAAGAAATCATTGCATCAAGAAAGTTAACGTCCGTTAAATATGGAATCAGCTCTCATTCCATACAGAAACGTCATTTCAAAGTGAAAAACTGAGCAGCCATATTTAATGGGTTAATGGCGGACATTAACTTCTTTATGCAACCCGGCAGTCCTGCATCGGCTAGACATAAATGATTGTGTGTATGTAACCGTAATGTGTCTCTTTGTTAGTTCATTAAACATCATTACCGTTCTAATTATGCAGTCATACCATGCCGCCAACGTTAAACCTATTAAATTGGAACTTAACAGTGCCTAAAAAAATTAAATAGCAAGTACTTTGCAATTAAAAATTGATACAATACAATATACTTCATTAAACACCGCAGGGGTTTACGGGAGCGGCAAATCGATCTAGCTAGGTCTCATATCAGTGAAAACTCGGTTTTAGCTATTTTTCACCCGAGAAAATCTCGGTCGCCCAGGTCCTACTCGTACTTTATTGAACACCATACACATTCAAGGAACAGTACATACATAATGTAAATACTAATTACACAAAAGGTATGCATACAGCCGGTCTTATCGCTGAATAAAAAATATTTATTTTTATCATTGGTATAGGCAAATGAGCGCACAGCCCACCTGATGGTAAGTGGTCACTGCGGCTCATGGATATCGAAATCCTATGATCCCCCATTAGGAAACCATAGGATCTCGAATGCGTTGCCTACCCTGAGGCCCAAGATGGAATGCCTCTGTGGCAGAAATTTCACCGGCTGAAATAGCGATGTCTTCCAGACAACCTTTGGATAGTGGAGATGAAGAAAAACAAACTAGGTTGATATTGCGTGTTTCAGGCGCTTACCCCAGCGATGAAGTAGAACTTTTCCGATATGGCTGCGTAGAAGCCGAGAACGGACGCGAACAGTATGATGATACCGGTGGCCACTGCGAATCCAGGGATCGTATAGAACCGGTTCGTGATTAGCGCGTCGTATTCAGCATTTTTGGCTAGAACCACCACGCCCACTATCAGAAGAACAGCACCGGTCAACTATGGATACAAAATGTTTACGAATGTACATTCTGTAAAACATACATACTGTTAAGAATCGATTAACCGCAACACATTTCACAACCCTACGAGACGAGCCGATTTTGACAGTTACGTTACGAGTCCCCTCACTACCCAAGTGTCAGTCAGAGGCACATATCTTACTAATCTGTGGTCAGAGGAGAACGGTTGGCGCGCGAACACGCTATGACGTGTTGATTATTAGTTTCCATTTAAAATAAAGTTTATTGTGATGAGGTGAAGTGTGTTTCTGATTTAAAAATACTTAAGCTTACGCCTGTAACTTATTAGGGCGGACAGAGACCACGGAACGCTACCTGCTTCTATTATAATTATAGTAGGTATAGCATACCTTCTTCGCTTCCTCCATTTCATACCTCCCTTGTACAACTACTTATTATCCAGATACCGATATTTGATCACGGTTGACTTGACAGTAAGGCGCTGAATTATTGTGCAATTATTAAACCTATATCAGTGCTATCAATTGGTAGTTATACTAAGGATAACTCAAGCTGAGTTCTCATAAAACTAAGTAGTTAGATGTAGGTAACACACCATTCTACAGTCAAGTCAATGACATTAAGGCATTCACTGCCACCAACGCATATATGCGTTTTGCTGACTTTCCCGCAGTGCCTCGAACGCACATGTGCGTTGCAATGTTCCCTTAATGACACTTGTGGCACCTGGCGAAAGTTCGTAAAAAGAAGTGGCAGTGAATGCGTTAATATGTATGCAGTTTTGAACCTAAACAACGGAACAGCAACGGGACAGGGAACAGAGTGCAAATTAGCAATCTCATGTGTGCGCGCGCAGTCGACTAGCTAGAGACGATCTTATTCAATTGATTCAAGTGGGTATTTTGTAGTCGACTGAACAATCAATTACTTACTACTACTACTACAGCCTATTTGCGTCCCACTGCTGGGCACATGCCTCCTCTCATCACGAGAGGGTTTGGGCTATAGTTCCCACGCGAGCCCAATGCGGATTAGGGACGTCACACACATCTTTGAATTGCTTCGCAGATGCGTGCAGGTTTCCTCGAGATGTTTTCCTTCACCGAAAAGCTCAGTGGTAAATTCAAATTAAATTTCGCACGTAAGTAAACTTAAGAGGTGCGAGCCGGAATCGAACTCCCGACCCTCTGCATAAGAGGCGGTAGGTCGCACCACTAGGCCACCACGGCTTCACCCTTAATAAGTATGGTAATTGTGTCTTACCACAAAGAGACTGTTGACTCCAGCCAGATTATATCGCACTGACTTGAGAAATTTAGGCACTTTCATGTTCAACATTTTACTGAAAACTAAAAGATCGGTCGATTCCGCGAGCGAGATAAGTAAACTGTACCGACAGAGATGTTGTTTAATCTCGCCAGTCAATCTCTATCGTATCTGGACGTTATCCATATCAGTCACACATTTACCGCCGGAAATAGTGTGTTTGTGGTTGACATTTGTTTTTCAAACATACACATTTCCTCCTTTTTTTAAGTTGGTAAAAAATAACAGACTTCTCGAAAATACTGCTAAGTCGGTGTCAAGTGAGGAAATGACCGACCCAAAGCAGTAAAAATCTTCAATTGAACTTGACATCGACATTGCGTGGGCATCGCAGCATTCAGTTTAAAGACGGTTTTCTATTTTTTTATATAAAAAACTAGCTTCTGCCCGCGACTTCGTCCGCGTTGAATTCGGTTATAGCGTTCCCGCGGGAATTGAGTGTTAAACTATAATAAATTATATACTAAAACTTTCCTCTTGAATCACTCTATTAAAAAAAAACGCTTCAAAATCCGTTGCGTAGTTTTAAAGATCTAAGCATACATATAGCAGACAAACAGCTGGAAGCGACTGTTTTATACTATGTAGTGAAAAGAATATCCGATTTAATAAAACAGCGATCGGTGTTCTAGTTACACACAGTTTTATTTTTTCTCTATTTTATACCGTGATACAAATTTGTAACAGAGGATGGTTACAAGGGTCGAACTTATGAACATCGATTTAAGGAACATCATTTGCGTTAGAGCTGTCGTCTTGCAAGCAACATAATCATTAGTACAAAATAATTAAAAAATCACATTGACAAAAATGTCCAGTCTTGAATACCATCCCAGTATTCGTCAGTTTTATTGTATGTCGCAAGCATGTGAACCTCACAGCACCAGTTTCACCACAATGTTATCATTATCACCAAATTCATCAAAAATAACGAATGTCTCCTCTAGGAATCGTCCATTCATTCATATACGCGCGACATACTCATCCCAATAAAATCGTTACACAGCTAAATATTTAGAATTACGGTTAAGACATACATTACACATTACCTAGACAGTAAAATAACTTATTTCTAATAATTGTTTACATACTACACCGGAATATGTTAGAAAAAAATATGATTTTGGAGAAATTATAGAATGGATTAAAGTTGTTTTGGCACATCTGCAGTGCACTCGTTGGAAGCAGTAACTCATTTACGCAATAACCGCTTCGATGGAAGGACCGGGGAGGTCGCTTCGCCTACTAATTAATGCAAGCAATGATATGTCGTTTCGTAAACAAAAACTAATGATTTGACCATCACAATATAGTCAAATGACACCCCAAACAAGCGAATTTGAAATTTTCAGCGACCTGTATTCGAATCATACATACAAAAAAGTATTTATAATATTGCTGATATCATTAAATTACTTACATAGTTTTTATTTTGTAATGAAACTTTGACAAAGATAAAAATCTCCCGGGAAACAAGACTTTTTCTATCTATGTATATTTCATAACAAATGGGCCAAGTTAATCTAACTATCGACTAAATCATTTCACTCAAATCAACTAAGGCAAAACAACAGCTTTCAATCAATGTTTAAACTGCATAATCATTAATCGACAATATCATAGACTGCAGCCATTGTGGTGCACCTTTACACAACTTGAATAGGACTTGGCACTGACAGCAATTTCTTCGGTTATCGGTAACTAATCAGAATAAATCTGTTACGGAACATGGATACATCAATCGGTGAACAGTTCTTTTAAGATTATAATTACATCAATCCACGCCAGGCGTGTTGCAAAATATTACTATCACATTAAAACATAGTTGGCATACCCTGAAATCAAATATCATTAATTGTATAGTATAGAATTTAGATTTACAGCAATAAGGGGGGCGCGTCGTTCAATATTTCGACATTGTTCCGAAAGTACTTAAGTTATTACAGTTCCAAGTATCTGAGATCATCGCATCACTGCGGAAAATTGACTCAAGTTAAACTAAAATAATGAATTCATTTAAACATTACCAATCCGTCTAAAAACAATTAACAAAAAAAATTATAAAGTACGATTCCGATTTTGGACAATACAAGCTTGTTTCGATATCGGAAATTACATTGCAACTAAAATTAATAAGCAGTATTAATGTACACTATGCGGTCTCCGGATAGTTTATGTTTTGTCCAGCAGCGGACCTAGGATTTTTCAAGCGTTTATGATGAGTAGAGATCTCGTTTTCTTCTAGATCCGGTCCTGGATTTGTCTTAGACGTTGAGTTGAGAATGATAGATATGATGCACTATTAATGTGAACGGGATGGATTGAGAACAGAACGGTGGGGCGGAGCGGAGGCGCTCATGTGGCGTAGCGCTTGGTCCAGAGGCGCGCGATGCGGTCGTGCTCTTCGCGGTTTTGCAGGTATTGCGTGGCGATGCTGCCCACCAGTGGGTCCGCTGGGAAAATAAAAAAAGATTTACGTAAGGTTGATAGTTGTACAATTTGCATTTTCAATAACAAGTGAAATAAATGGTGAAAAGTAAAACTAGACTTAGTAGTACTTATTAGTATAAAATTAATGAATAAGTAGCTATGAGAATCTGCACTTAATTTTAAGATGAGAGAGAGAAGAGAAGATGTCACTGATTAATTAATGAATATACATGGTGGGTCAGTAAATATGGCAAATAATTAACCCACAGTATCGGCTATCGATTCTAAGTATATTGTATAGGTCTTAATTTTTTTTTGAGTTTTGGTACGCAAGTTTTTTTGAGTTTTTGGGTTAATTATTTGCCATATTTTCTGAATTCTGACCCACCGTGTATAATATTAATGAAAGGTTGTAGATGAATTTAAGTATAGTACAGACAAGTTCATTACTATGTATACACTTTAGGACTTTATTACTACAAAATAAGGTACAAAGTGTGTATATAAGGGTCAAGCAAAATGTTTTGGGGGTATTTTACCCACAGAATCAGCTATTGTTTATTGTTTCTAAGAATGGATTTTTAGGTATTTAATTCTTTTCGAGTTAGTAAAAAGAACTGTATGACCCAGTATGGGATTGATAGTGTGAGCGATCTACCTGAACCCCATTAAAAAAAAACCTAAAATAATGAATATTGTCACAACTTTTTGTTTGATCCCTTTTAACGGTGAACTTGACTTTACAACCATACTTAAATTCATAACAGGACTCTCACATCCCATTCCCGTTGAGTTTGAATAATACTAATTGTTTGCAACAATTACTAACCTGGATTGCAGTCAGTGAGCAAGGAACAAATGGATAGTAACACTTTAGAAATAGTGAGTGCGGGGGACCAGTTGTCTTTGAGTATGTCCAGGCATATGACTCCCTGACTATTGATGTTACAGTGGTATATTCTAGTGCGGAATGTCACCTGAAAATTAAAAAAAATAAACTTATCATTACCATACATGAGTTCTGAAATAAAATCTAATGCAATTACTGTAATTCTCACAATATGTAACATGTTGGTATTAGTTACATAACTTTGATGTTATGCAATAAGCAAGTCTCTGTAGAAAACTCTATTTATAGTCAACTTTATTCCCAAGTATACTACCTACTTACTAAATGAAAATAATCCTTTTTACATGATTTTTGTTGAAAATTAATGTTGATTTTTTTCTCATATAATCTTGCTTCATAATTAATTTAATTGCCCTCTTCACACAAAAACAACATACCAACATATTTTCTTCTTCCATTCTATTCCATTAGCCATTTTACTGTAGTGAAATTCCCAAAACATTTATTTGAGACTAAAGCATCAATGATTATTGATTAGTTCAATAATAGACTTGATGAATTCTTAAACAGGTCAAGAAATACCTAACTAGAGAACAACTGGCATACATACATACAGGCATTGGCCTGCCTGTCAATATAACTCACCTTGGGAGGCTTGAAAGGGTACTCTGGTGAGAAGTGAATATCGAGGAAGAAGACGCCACCCTCATACACTGAACCAGGAGGCCCTAGTATAGTGGACACCCATTCATACAAATTGTCCCCCTTGGGGCCCGCACTGCAATTTGGAGGGGGGTCTAGTGTGATCTCCGCCAGTTCCTTCTGGATCCTCTTAGCCGAAGTGCCGAGAGCTTTAGACATCTTAGGGTTGGGCTTGTTCTCCTTTGTATCAGGTTTCTCTGTAACTGCCGAGCCCCGACCACGTCCCGTGCCACTTCCTGATGAACCAGACGCACCAGACATTATCTAAAAGCACCAAACAAGTAAAACTGCTACACTACATCTACCTGTTAAAAAGCTGATGGGACATGAGGTTAAGGACACATGCAGAGGTGTGAACTTAAAATATAATCTAATGAAAAAATGTATATGCAAATGAAATTAATCAACCATCTGTTCCTATTTGCAGCAAACTTTCAGTGATTTTAAAACTTACGAATTATTTATTTCTATCTTGCTTGATAAGTATTTTGGAATGTGCATAATCATCTAGAAACATATAGCACTACAAACACAATTTCTACTGTTATGTAGGCCTAACTAGGTTCCTGATAAATCAGAACTATAAAACAAGACTTGAAGAATAGCCACTGAAACACGACAAATCAAATAATTACTGATAAATTTGAGATATTTGTTTTTTTTTTAGAAAATCAACACGAGAACAAAGACATTCCATTACTACGTTAAGAAACGTGCAAAACCTGGGCAATGCGTCAAAAATAATATAGACGAGTTCTTCTAACACCTGTTTTAGAAAACTAGTCAAAATTAATGATTTATACAAAGAAATTATTTATTGTGTACCTTACGAATAACAGTCGGCCATCTTGTGGGCTCGCGTTATCCGACAATTTACAATTTAATTCTTTTGGATGACCAGTGACTTATTTGCTAAGGTAAATTTGTCTTCTGACAATCAATAAACAGGAGAGAAGAAATCCTCCACAAAAAGTACTGATTCCGTGAAATAATAGGGGTGGTCTCCCGTGCAAGATGCCCCACACTGCAAAGCGCAAACAAGCCTGTAATTATTCCACGAGTTGAGGGAACTTAGAAGGCTACACATTAATTCAACTCCGTGATGTACCTTTCGTAAACAAAATGTATTGAATAATTTAACTGCTTTCAAAACTTCAATCTTCTGCTACCACATTTTCACTTCATCCATTTGTTCATCGCCCTCACCAACACAAACAACCACAACTATACAATACACACAAGCTCAGATAATACGGGAAGTAACTTACTGTGTTTTAAGCGTACGTTATTACATTAAGAATATTAACTAGTTTTCACTAATACAAGTGTATTTAAAGAAATCTACTAGTATTTTCTAAGGATTAATCTATGAAAGTTCACTATGCACAACCACAACCACTATCCGACATGTTTTTAAAAAGAACCGGTGTGTTGCCAGTATTACATAAAGATTTTTTTTTTCTGATAATAGATTTTCCAATGAACGAACGCTTTTTTAAATGACTTGAATATACCGAATTCCATTGTGACCATAGAGAATATAGAACATCATTTGCCACTGTCAAATTTGACTACCTTCGCTGTTCGGTGTAGCCAATCCAATAGACGTTAATTATCTTAAATTTATAAAAATACGTCAAGCGAAATAATACTTTATTTTAACCTGATAAGCTATAATTTATTTTTAGCTATCAAAAGCTTTTTTAAAAATATATAGCAAAACTTGCAGATAGTTAAGAACTGGTTGGTTTTGTGTATTCCTTAATTTACTAGTTTTTCACGTTTTAATTTTCGGGCTTCTATCTAAATACTTTCCGTGTTTAATTGAAAACGTGAAACATCCAACTTGATCCCTAGAGAAACTAATCATAAACCTACAAAATGGGTAAACGTCAGCACCAAAAGGATAAAATGTTAGTAAGAATTTCATCAACTTGTGTTTTTGCTTAGATTTTTACATAATTTACTCTAAACTACTGATGGCAGGTATTTAACATACACCGAATGGACTACTCTTTACGGTGGGAAGCGCTCAGGCACAGCTGTGGAAGAAGACACATCATTTAAGAGACTGCCCTTTGATCACTGCTGCCTTTGCCTGCAGCCCTTTGATGATCCCCACTGCGATGCTGACGGGAATGTATTCGAGTTACAAGCTTTTTTAGAGTTTATAAAGAAGTTTAAAATAAATCCAGTCACAGGAAAGGTACTATTTGCTTGTTTAATTTTCTTCCATGTGAATACACCTAGTATAAAATACCTAGTTTACTTTTTTAAGCAAGTTATTTAAGAAAATTACTTCATAGTCAACAACATTTATGAATTTGTGAAAACCGAATTCATGTAATTATATTCATTGAGTCATTTGCAGTACATTAGATGGTACTGTAAAGTTTCCAGTACATTCTTGGACCTCTCACACTATTGATGTACTATTCAAGCAATTGTAATTTCAGAAAGCAGATATTAAATCATTAATCAAGTTGAACTTCCACAAAAATGCCCAGGACGAATACCACTGTCCTGTACTGTTCAGAAATTTCACAAAGAATTCTCACATTGTGGCCATACGGACTACAGGGAACGTATTTTCATATGAGGCCGTTGAACAGCTCAATATCAAAGGAAAGAACTGGAAGGATCTTGTTAATGATACACCATTTGTGCGGGGCGACATTATTACGATACAAGATCCATCTAACTTGAACAAGTTTAACATATCTACTTTTCACCATGTCAAGAATAACTTGAGAGTAGAAACAGAAGGTATGTAACTTCTCTGCTACATTACAACTATTAACTTACAAATTAAAACCCTTATATTTATTTTGTACATTAAAATGTATTTTATGTACATAAATAATTTCGCTTTCAGAGGAAATTGCTCTAAGAAAGGATCCCCATGCAAGACTAAAAACTGTATCAGCGGAGACCAAAGATATCCTCAATGAACTGGAGAGAGATTACAAAGCACCTGAGGTTAAAGAAACTAAAAAAGAGGTAAACTTGCATAATTAGATATATGGCACTAAATTCTGTCTGCAACTTTCTCACTTATAGTTTTTAACCAACTTAAGAGAAGGAGGAGGTTCTCAATTCGTTGGAATCTTTTTTATTTTTATTTTTTATGTATGTTCACCAAAAATAAATAGTAAACGTGAACCGATTTCGATGATTCTTTTTTGTTCGAAAGCTGGTACTTTCATGTTGGTCCCATATTAATTTGGTTCAGTTCCAATGATGGGATCTATGAGAAAATGAGGGAACTCCTCCAAATTTGCTAGCACGTAGATGGTGCTGTCAATTTTGAAGACTACAGAGTTACTCATGTATTTCTATAGTACTGTTTGAAAACGGTAGACAAAAAAAAAAAAATGAAAAGATAGAAACCGCCTTCAAACTCCGACAAAGTGTGAAGTCGGTGTCAAGTGAACCGACCCAAAGAAATGATAATCATATAGGTAGTGAACTTGACATTGACATCGCAGTTTGTCAGAGTTTGAAGGCAGTTTTTACAAACCACGACTGCCTGGTGCTTGGTATTGGTTAGATGTGTACATGTATGGTATGACAGTGTGTGTGCATGATGGAGCGGACGGATGCACACTATCGCACCATAGGTGTACACGTCCAACCCAACTAATGGCCAGGCAGTTGTGATGTGCATGAGCTGCAACCGTAGAGAAATGTCCGGTAGGTGGCGGACAAATTCAATGCGGCCCACTATTCAACTGGCATGGTGGCAGCGAGCTTCACATCGACGGCTATGGTGCCCGAGACAGTGCATGAGGCAGCTATCATAGCAGAGGACGACGTCAAATACGACCGCGTCAAGAAGAAAGGTAAACGTCAATTACAGCGGTTTCATGAAACATACTTTCTCTTATTGGTCTTTTTCTTTTTCTTCCTGTATGGTCCTTTTAATAGTGATAGAAATTAGAAAGTTACCAAAAAAGAACATCTTTTGCAAAAGTTCCAATTAGCTGGAACTGTATAAACTAAAGTATCTGGGTCACATTGGCTGTGCCAGACTGTGTGTGGTGGGCGTTTTACTGACATATTGCGGTCGGTTAGTGACCGTTGCGCGGCGGGCGTGATGGCGATCGCGCAATGTGTCCGTAACATGGTAGGCATAAAGGTACGTTTATGCGCGCGTGCCCGAGCTCGTGAACGTGCCCGTTGAACGTCGTTTTGAACGCCGTGCATGTAAACATACAATGATCTTTGCCGAACAACCGATAGGAAACCGACAGCCGACCGATCGACGGCGTTCACGTGCACATTCACGAGCGCGTTCCAAAACAGCCTTTTTACACGCTCGTGCCTGTGAATGCGCTCGCGAATGTCGTTTGAACGCCATTCATGTAAACGTACCATAAGTGTGCCCGTGTGCCCGCGTTCAGTCTGACGCAAACTTAAATTTTCTTTTGTACAGGCTATGTGCGGTTAGTGACGAACTACGGCCCGCTGAATTTCGAACTATACTGCGACGTTACACCGAAAGCATGTGACAACTTCATGAAACACTGCAACAGCGGCTATTACAACGGCACGAAGTTTCACAGGTCCATCCGTAACTTCATGGTAAGCTTTTACTATATATTTTTTGGCTTTATCCTCTTGTATGTGTCTGAAAAAAAAACTTCAATAATAAGGGCTTTATTATTTTTAGGGTTCCGAAGTCCACAAGGAACCCTTATAGTTTCGCCATGTCCGTCCGTCCGTCCGTCCGTCTGTCCGCACTATTGCTCGGAGATGATTAGTTCTAGAAAACTGTAATTTGCCATGAATATACATATTAGTTACGCTGACAAAGTGGTAAAATAAAATTTTGAAAATTTTTTTTTTATAGGGTACCTACCTCCCCTACTCGTAAAGTGGGGATGTATTTTTTTTTCTTGCGTACCCCAAAGTGCAACATATCGTTTAATAGGTTTTAAAAAAGTTTGTAGGTTTGTTAAAACCATATTTTTATTAAGTGATGCGTTTGTGAAATATTAAGCTTTAAAGTGCTATTTTTTGTTAGAGTCACGTGTCCCCCCCCCCCCCCCTTGCCAGCTAAATGGTGGTATTTGGATGGCTGAAAAAAATCACGGTTGTGGCATATATAACGTAGTTGAAGGGAAAACTATCACAGCTAAGTAGGCTGTACAAACTTACGAGTCATAGTCGACCAACTTATGAAATGATTAAAAAAACCAATGATTTTTCTCCAGCGGCAGGGGCGTGGGGCGGGCACGTCATACCACAGGCTAGCTAGATGCTAATAAGTCTTAGAAAGGTACTGTGGGCATCCTCAACTTCGGAACCCTATACTTTGCGCGTGGCCCGACACGCACTTGGCCGGTTTTTTCTTTCCTATTTCAATGGCGATGGCGTACTAATCTGATACATTTGAGGGCTCAGTAGCTACTACTGTAGCCTAAAAAATTATTACTGGGTTCATTGGGAAGTGTAGGGGAGCAATAAGAGAGGATTTCCCGAAATTCCTACGGGAACGGGAAATAAGGGGACCTGCGCGGGCATGCCATACCGCGGATGACGGCTAGTTCAAATAGAATTTTGCAAATAAGTAAACAAACATGGAGGTGTGGCTTTACAGAATCAAACCACTAGGCTACTATGGCTTATGTATACTCGTAATTACTTCCCAGATCCAAGGTGGAGATCCCACAGGCACAGGCCTGGGTGGGGAGTCGGTGTGGAAGAAACCGTTTGAAGACGAGATTAGACCAAACCTGCACCACACCGGCAGGGGAGTGCTGTCCATGGCCAACTCGGGGCCTAACACCAATGGGAGCCAATTGTGAGTATAGCCACAGGGCGGACAAGGCCTATAAAAGCACGATTTCGAACACAATCCAAATGAAGTGTCAATGTTTGCGTGCGAGGACGTATGTGTGTGCGAGGACGTCTGTACACTTGTAAATGTGTGTGTACCACTACGCGGGCCAATGATTCACTCACCATCTCTGGATGAAACAAATGACGGTAAGGGCGAGTTGGGCGCGAGTTGCGCGCCGGCTAGATTCAGGCGGGTGATTCCGTGTCCATTCTATATGTATAGTACTATTAAATATTATGTGATATAGCACGACATGATTTTGAAGGCGCCCGGCGAAGCACTTAAGCCGCGCAGTGTTTATTATTGCTTAATCCTCGCGCTTTCTAAGTTGTGTAAACCTGTACTCCGAGTATTGCCCTAGGCCACCCTGCACCGAGCCGGTAACCTCGGGTTAGCCTCTTAGCTTAGTCTTAGTTGTATCAACTTTACTCGAGTTAGAGGATAACCAATTGCAATGCCGTCAGCGCTTTCATTTTGTGTGAAAGGAAACGTTGGAAGTGTTAAGACTCTGCAACATCACGCCGTTGTGTATAAAATAAGAAAATTTTCACCAAAAGATACCAATATTACTAAGAGCAAAGATTTGTTGTTTGTATTGGATAAATTCAAAAACTTTAAACAGATTTAAAAACTTCTTTCACCAGTAGAAAGCTTTTTTATCCCGAGGCATCAGGGTTTTTTATGGCGGTTATGCCGCGGTATTGTATAGTATTGGCCGTTTTCCCCAGTTTCATCACGTTCCGGTCTTGCAAGCAACTGGACGGCAAACACACAATCTTCGGCAAGCTCGTCGGCGGCATTGACACCCTCAACGCTATGGAGCAGGTGGGATTATATTCTATCACTCGAGTCCACACAACGAGGACCACCGTATTCCTGCACTAGTTGGCGCCTCTATCTGCAAGGTGGCGGCTGTCAATGTCAACGTTTTGTCATTTCATATAATAGTGTCAATGTCACTGTGACATTTGACGTTCAGGAGACCAGTGTTGCCAATTAGCGTATATAATGGCACATATTGTGCTACATCGACGGCCGGATTGGTCCAGTTGGTAGTGACCCTGCCTTCTGTTCCGATGGTCGCGGGTTCGAGTCCCGCTCGGGGCAAACTTTGTGTGATGAACACAAATGTTTGTACTCGAGTCATGGATGTTAGTATTTATATATTATGTATGTATTTCTCTATATAAGTATTTATATCGTTGTCTAGCATCCATAGTACAAGCTTTGCTTAGTTTGGGGCTAGGTCAATATGTGTGAAATGTCCCAAGATATTTATTATTTATTTATTTATTTATTTTACATTGTACGGTGACCCTTATTCCAGTGCATAAATTACAATTATACGTGAGGTGTATAGTTGTTGGTCTCTCAGTTTCACCATATCAGTGGGGGGGTCACGGAAAAGATCACGTATTTTTTCCCCATAAGAAACAGTGTAAGGAAAAACAAATCTTAAATTAAGCACTCGCCTTGGAGGCGCTTATTGTGCCCGCCCGTGCCCCCAGCTTGTTTCTATAAAAGTAACTTTTTTCTTCTTTTTAACAAAAGGTCGAAGTGGACAACAAGGACCGGCCGATCCACGACATCGTGGTGGAGGTGGCCCAAGTCTTCGTGGACCCCTTCGCAGAGGCTGAAGAACAGGTATCAACCCCTACAACATTACTAGGGTAAAGCTAGCAGTGATCATATAATGCGTTGTACAGCAATGGACTAATTTGTCGACGATTTAGCCGTTCGAGGCGCAGGCGCAGGTTTCCTCACAACTTTTTCCAAATGTAGAGCCAATTTGAACTAATAATAATGGCTTCGCCATGTTTCTTTAAATGTCATTTTGCTTAAAAATTATCATGGAAAGGCCATATTTTTTATAAAGTATTTTTGACCCAATTTTTCCATCAGTGTCATCACACTCATCATGCTTTATCAAATTACTGCTTAGGAAACATATCACTGATTTTGATTATCAATGATGTTCTCCAACAGCTTGCAGAGGAAAGAGCAGCTGAGTTGAAGAGGAGAGCAGAAGAAACCGGACCTGGAGTGAAGCCCAAGAAATCCACCCAACCCCTCAAGGTGTTCCGGACCGGAGTCGGCAAATACCTCAACCTGCAGGAGCCTTCCAGCAGCAAACCCAATAAAACTGATGATCCACCCCTAAAGAAACCTAAAAAAGAAGGAAACTACAATTTTGGAAGTTTTGACGCTTGGTAGAATCAAAAGATTTGTAAATTGTAAATATTTATTAATAAACGCAGGTTATTAACTTATGATTTTCTATTTAACATTAAAACACAGTAAGTCCCATCTACCTATAATACTTATAAAGTGACTAAAATATTTGAATACAGTATAATATAAATAATCAATTCAATAACTTGCATAATATTCTTAGCCTAAGTGCACTGTCTATAAATTTATTTAGCAAATAAAATAAATGATCATATAATTCAAATATTTTTGCCATCCATACAAACAAATACTAGACAATATTAGATGGAGTACACTTCTCATTTAAAAATATCCAATCTGGATGAGGATCACTGTCAAGTACATCATATTCATAACAGCCTACATTAAGTTGACGTGATTTAAACAATTAATTAATAATGTGGTCTAGTGGGAAGCACATCATTTTATGCCTATCAGGATCAGGAACCATAGGTTCACAGACAGTAGCATTAAAATATGTGTGATGTATTTTCCATGGGCCTCAGGTGGTATAATTACACCGCTGTTTATACATTTTTATTTCAACAATTTCATGCATTATGAGTCATAGAAATAATTCAAACAACAGCAACAAACATAACATACAGTCTAATTTAACTCGTCAATTAGTTAACTTATACTCAATTTGAAGTTTCATAGCTCTTCAAAGTGGTAGACAAAATTATCTTCAACACATTTTAATTTATTTTTTAGTTGTAGTTTGTTCGTCGGCGGCCAGTCCTCTGCTTGTCGAATCTCATTTCCATCTCCTCGAGGACTTTGGGGGTGTAACGCACCACCAGTTTCACTGAGCCAACTGCTTGTTTCAGTAATTCCACAGCCTTTTCATGGTTCTCGCCCTCCACTGAGACGCCGTTGACAGACAGCAGCTGATCTCCTCTCTTCAGACCGCCATGACGATCAGCAACACCGCCAGGAATGATTCTTGAGATATAGATTGGAGAGTTTTGCTCCTTACCGCCCATAACGTTAAATCCCAAACCTTCTTCTGTCTTAGGGAGCTCTACTACCCTAGGATGTGCGTGTCCTTCTGCTGCGGCGAAGGCAGCCACTGTCGCTTTGGCTGTTGCTGATGCTCTAATATCCGCCGAACCTTGAATATCCACAGTCTCATAGACATGCTCGTAGACCTCACGCACTGCGTTCAAAAAATCGCTTTGCAGCACCTTCTGTAACGCAGCGAGCTTAGTCGCTGGCACTTCACCACTCTGTTGAAGCTTTTCAAGTAACTCGACGGCTCGCTTTATATCTCTCGCAAGGGTCAACTGCTCACCCGTTGTACTCATTTTCCTCAAGCTAATGTAAGACAACGAACAGACCAGTAAACTAAAGAATTTATTTGACTAATCAATACACAGAATTTAGGACACAGACGAGCAAGTGCTGAAGATCGTTCAGAAACTAAAATACATGATTAGGGAACCACTATTACCTCAATCTGAATAACAGAAACTGTTATTTCTTGATTTTACTAGAATTAGAAATAAAAGCATACACATGTTAAAAAATAATAAGAGTAATTGTTATCATTTATTGATTCTAAACTATGTAATTTCAAACATAGTTAAATGTTTCCACCTGATATTTTTATAAAGTGACCAACTTTCCGAACGTGTTTTATGCGTGTGACAACTCAAGCTGTTTCAGTCGTGGTGTTTTTCTTTTCCTCATTAATGACTAGAGCGTTTTTAACTGAAGCTCAAGTGAATGCTAATCAGTGACAGCTGTCTTACATGACAGTTTCAAACAATTCGCTATTTGCCATATTTGGGTTGTTATTTCTTGCATTTTCTTTGCAGTATTATGAAGTATTATCTTGCTATATAATGTTCATTACCATTAACTAACAGTGCCAAAAGAAAAGCTCAAGTGAAGTAGTTATAAGCGTACAGAATTTCCAGAAAACACCATGGACGATTTGGGTGAGTTCTTTTGCTGTTATCATAACCTGTTTAGCTTGCTCCGTTGTCCAAAATGACGTGTTTTATTGCAAAATTCTCGAGCTGGTTTATGCTAACATAGCATTATAGCATTTACTTCATTAGCACGTCGGGGATCGACACTAACTTTATTTATTTATGAGTTGAACCAGTGTGTTAGTTGGCACTGTTTTCTCGGAGTTTATTGAACATCGTCAGTTTGCAGTGTTCAAAACTTTTACCGTCGAATAGTACTTTAATCAAAATGCGTTATTTGTATGACTACTCCTAACATAATCTTTAAATATGAAATGAAAAGACAGAAAGTACAATTGACCCACAAATGCAAATATCTTGTGAATCACCTTGGTCTTTTTAAGAGAACTGACGTCAGGCCGGCTGATGTAAACGTCGGGCGTCGTTTTAACTGCAATTTACATAACTTCAAGTATATGCTTTGGAAGTGTCTCAATTTCATTTTTAAATATGTAAGATGCATTAATTGTAGAGCACCATATTCTTAAATTATGTGTGTTATTCATTATAATAGGGTAGAAAAATATTATGACAATATTTAAACCATAGTATCAGTCATTGATTACAAGCATGTTATTTAGATTTTAATTTTTATCAAGTAAAAAAAAGTGAGGGATTGATGGTGTAAGCGATACCTGAATCCCCTGATACCATACTGGACCATACTTTTTTTTCAACTTGAAAAAATAAAAACGTAGAAAACAAATTGATAAATGATACTGTTATTAATCAGCAATGGTCGAGGTGACACATATATGGCCCTACAACACCCTAATAATAATACTGTTATTAAAATATTGTCTGTGTCACCATGTTTTTGACGGCCAGATTGGTCCAGTTGGTAGTGACCCTGCCTTCTGTTCCGATGGTCGCGGGTTCGAGTCCCGCTCGGGGCAAACTTTGTGTGATGAACACGAATGTTTGTACTCGAGTCATGGATGTTAGTATTTATATATGTATGTATTTCTCTATATAAGTATTTATATCGTTGTCTAGCATCCATAGTACAAGCTTTGCTTAGTTTGGGGCTAGGTCAATATGTGTGAAATGTCCCAAGATACTAAAAAAAAAAAAAAATGTACTGAGTTTAAAAGTTTTGCGCTTTTAGAAATAATTTAGTATTCCTTATCTAATACTTGCCCTAGAGATTAATTAAGAGAAACTTAAAGATAAAGAAGGATGTTTTTTTTTTTGAGAAGGGCAAATTATGTATATAATTATTAACTTATCACCCCCTTAACACCCCTCTCTTTTTGCGTTGGGGGTTAAAAATGGTTCATAATGTTACCAATCAATAAGCATCCACTCCCATTTGTTTATGATATCCTGTATCTAAAAACTCATCAAACAAATTGAAAAATATGCACCATCATTACACACACTTTATACATTACTTTCAGATTGTAATTTAATATCCACTAATGGAACCCCTCTCTAGCATAGTTTTTCCCATAGAAATGTTTCAACATAACCAATTAATTTTTATCAGATTTTTAACAGACTTCGAAAAACAAGGAGGTTCTCCATTTTTCTGGATGTTGCTGTTGTTTTTTTTTTATATATGTTTTGATGATTCTTTTATTAACGCATTCACTGCCACTTCTGTTTTACGAACTTTCGCCAGGTGCCACATCTGTCATTAAGTGCGTTCAAGGCACTGCGGGAAAGTCAGCAAAACGCATATATGCGTCGGTGGCAGTGAATGCGTCAATCAAAAGGTGGTTGGAGTTAGTCCCATTTTGATTTGGTTCAGTTCTGATTATTAGTATTTTTTGTTTATATCTCTCTACTTCAATGGTAAATTTGCATTCTGATGATGGGATCAATGAGAAAATGAGAGAAATCTTTAAAATTTGTTAGAATGTGTATGATTTTGTTATCAATTTCAAAGACTACAGAGATACAGATGCCAGAGTTTAGAAACAGTAGGTAGTTGAAAGAAAAAAAAAAATACTTTTATACTTTGACATCTTGAGAAGTTCGTTTCAAGTGAACCAACCCAATGCTATTTCAATCCTTATAACGCTTCTGCCCGCGACATCGCCAGCGTGGAATTCAGTTATCGAGCTCCCGCGGGAAATATGTGTTTTCCGGGGTAAAAAGTAGCCTATGTCCCGGGACTCCAACTATCTCCATACCAAATTACATCTAAATCGGTCCAGCAGTTTAAGCTCGAAGTGGTCAACAGACAGACAGAGCTAATTTCACATTTATAATATTAACTAGCTTCTGCCCACGATGTGGAATTCGGTTATCGAGTTATCACGGGAACTATGTGTTTTTCCGGGGTAAGAAGTAGCCTATGTCCTTGAGTTAATTGGGACTCCTTGGGTTAACTGTCTTCATACCAAATTTCATCTAAATCGGTCCAGTGGTTTAAGTGCGAAGAGGTAACAGACAGACAGAGTTACTTTTGCATTTGTAATATTAGTGTGGGTTAGTATGAATGTGAAATTCAATTTTAATTTACCATGAGCTTTGCGGTGAAGGAAAACATCGTGAGGAAACCTGCACGCATCTGCGAAGTAATTCAAAGATGTGTGTGAAGTCCCCAATCCGCACTGGGCCCGCGTGGGGACTATAGCCCAAACCCTCTCATGATGAGGGGAGGCCTGTGCCCAGCAGTGGGATGCAAATAGGCTGTAGTAGTATGGATGTGAAGGCGGTTTCATCGATACTCTTACCAGCGTATCTTATGATTCTAAGCTCTCTTATGATTCTTTATGTCCATGGGCCACGACAATTGCCAAATAATACCATAAAAATATATTTTTTGAACATTGTACAGTTTACGGTGTAAGGGATATACACGGTGGGTCAGAAAATATGGCAAATAATTAACCCACCGTATCGGCTATCGATTCTAAGTATATTGTATAGGTCCTTGATTTTTTTTGAGTTGGTAAAAAAAAAATTGTATATGGGATTGGTTGTGTGAGCGACGCCTGAATCCTATACAATTTTTTTTTTTACCAACTCGAAAAAAATTATAGACCTATACAATATACTTAGAATCGATAGCCGATACTGTGGGTTAATTATTTGCCATATTTTCTGACCCACCATGTATATGTTTACACGAGGTAAAGATTGCTGCGTCATATTCCAGCGTACTAGTCAAGCCGATATCGTCGCCCCGGCCTCCCAGCCCAGGTGATTAATGGGCCAAATCGAGGCCGCCCCCACCTCGCAATTAGGTAAAAGCCGGGACTACGCGGCTTAAATCTACGCAAAGGTCGTTGGGGCAGCAATTAGCGAAAATAATCGTAAAACTGTTGACTTTGTGACCTGATTAAATAATCGCGTTGATCCCGGATGAAAACGAAAAAATTACAGACAACACAATCTGTTGGTCTTACACGACTTAGCACGAGTATTATTTTTATTTGATAAGGTGCAGTGCATTTGACAAAGATATTTATTACTTAGGATGTTCATAAAACTGCAACATTGTATCATTATGAGACAAGGTAGACTTTCATTGTCGGACCTTACAACCGACAATGAAAGGCTCTGTATGCAGGCGAATTAATTGACTAACGGTATTGAAAGCCCTATTTTGAATCAACGAAAGCCTGATAATAATGTCAATAGTCGGAGAAAAAAGCCATATATCGTTGATTTTAGCTATCATCCCGTGAGTTCAACAAAACGTAATGGCATCTCTTTCAAAATATATTTCCTAGTGCTCCCTTATACATTTTCCTTCTGATATTTAGTTTTCCGATTGTAGAGACGTACTAGGTTTAGGCTCAGCGTTAAATGTTATCTCAGTCTTTTAGCTTATGACATTATTTTCTAACTCTTCTAACTTTAATTTACCCAAATTCTTAGTGCCTGCAGCCTGTTATAGATCTGTCATGGAATCCCGTTCTTTATCTTGGAATTGGAATCAACAAGCATAAGTGATTGCCGGAGTTTAGTTTAGAGAGGAATTCCTGTATTTCACCGTTTATAGCTGTCACTTAATGCCCTGAATTCTTTCCTGACACGAAACATCTCGAGGCGCCAATCCTCCATCCCATAACTCTTGAACACATTCAGTGATGTATTTTCGGAACTATTAAATTGTGAGTAACGTAAATAGTCCGGTAATGACCATGGGAGGATGCAATGGAACATGCACTAATATTTTTATGACTGTATGTAATGATCTCATGGATCACGCAAGCCACTCTTATTGGTAATAAGATCTGTGGATTATTTTTGTGATGATTATGAATAACTATGATGCTGCTAACAGCACAATTTGCGTATACTAAGGTAGTATATATTGATATAAAATTATGTTACGAAAATTTAAATGTACATAGGTATATTGACTTATAACTTGGTGTTATGAATAAATTATTGTATAAAATACTAGCTGACCCCGCGGACTTCGTACCGCCTTAAACCTCACGGAGCCCGAGACCTTTCCAACGAATGCAAAACCGTGGAAATCGGTTCATGCGTTCTGGAGTTATAGCGTCAGGGAGGAAAACCCGACTTATTTTTATATATTAGATTAGGTACCTTTATTGTTTCATCATGTGATTTGTTGGTCCATTAAGCCTCTACGTAAAACAAGCTACATATTTCATGGCTTCCATTGACCCATAATAAGTAATAACATATGGACGAACAGTGCCTAACAGAATATGTCAAAATATATGGAGCAAACTGACATTAGAAAATACGTTCCAATAAGCTAATAACGCCTCGTTATAACGAAGGCCAAACGGGTGCCCTAGCTGTTCGGGCAGCCGTTTTGACGGAGACATTTTTCTCCAGCTGATTGTGAATCCTTACTTATCAATCAATGATGGCTTCCCACTTTGTACCCTTTTACAGAAAAAAATACAAAGCATTAGGTACTAATCTTAACGAGCAGGTATAGATTCCCCGATATCCTATTAACACGCCTATTCCACAGTTAATCCCATGACCACTCCCGTCGGCTTTAATTAAGTTAATTGTGTCGTTGTGCTTCGTTAGTTATGCAGTGTCGCAACGTGGTGTACCCAGTACCCACATGACGACACACCTTGCTATCCGGCTCGCAGGCCCAAGGGTCTTTTGTTGATGGTTTTACCGCTCGGTGTAATCCACACATAAAGCCCCTGGCTACTCTTGCGATCACGATCAAGAAGTAAAACATTAATAGTCATGACATTAATTGTATTCGTCACGTTCACGTTAGTTTCAGTAATTAAGGGGAAACAAAAGTTTCTTCCGATTTCTTTCAAGCAGGTAAACAATTATTCTAATTTTTTTTCTTGTGTGATGGTTGTTTAATAAAGCATGTACCC
Organism: Aethes cnicana; assembly: GCA_963971205.1. Lineage (NCBI taxonomy): Eukaryota > Metazoa > Arthropoda > Insecta > Lepidoptera > Tortricidae > Aethes > Aethes cnicana. The sequence goes on along the minus strand of OZ020278.1, from coordinate 1,951,560 downwards.
GCTACCAATTTAGTTTATAAACATGACCGTATCATGAATGGCGTTTATTTTATGACTAACGAAGCTTAATAACTGACTCACCAAACTGTGTAAGCAAGCGAAGTCGAAAATTTAGGAGCATGAAATAAAACAACTACAGGACGTGGTCATAATTGTGTTTGCCGTTTTTGGAGGGTTTTTAAAATTCGTTTACTTTCCCCGGTAAGTGTTTTTAAATATCAATCTGTATACATATAATAAAACTAAAGAGGGTCAAATGTTTGTATATGGGAGATATTCGAAAAAGTTGGCTGAGGTTACTATCGATAACAGAACACATTCCAACCATTTTTGCTGTTGGTCTGTTTATTTGACCGCGCATCACGTGAAAACTACTGGACCGATTATGATGAAATTTGTTATGAAGATAGTTGGAGTCCCGAGAAAGGACATAGGCTACTTTTTATCCGGGAAAAACGCAAAGTTCCCGAGGGAACGCGACAACCGAATTCCACGCGGACGAAGTCGCGGGCTTCTGCTTCTTCATCTAGTTTCAAATAAAGTTACTTATGGATTATAGGCATTTTAGTTCTCGCTACGGCAAGTCTGTTGGGGTGGGTAGGTCTTTTTGCATGAAAAATAGATTAACCACTGAAAGTGTTATCGTTATCACGTCGCTTAATGTGATTGACCCGGCTGTCGACGGTCGTTTAGTGACGTCACCACCACAAGCCTCCCCTGGACGATTCGGCCCACTGACAGTCCCGCGCGAGCACCCCATGTGCGTAAAACGTTTAGTAAAACTACGAAAAATTTTCAGCGAAAGTTTCATTTCGGTAAAGTTGTGCTTAGAAGTGCGTCAAGTAGCTTAGTGTTACACTTCGCGTATTAATTAAAACACATTCGACTTGATTTCAACAATAACATATGGAAATTTAATAGTGTCAATATTATTGCAATCAAACAAAACGTTTACAAAACAGTATCGGCATGTTGATGTAGTGTTTCATTTCACCTTTGGCACTCCGACAAGATACAAGATTGATTTTGGCGTAGTTTCAAAGCTCTCGTGGAGTCGAGACGAATAAGTTTAACCTTCTGTATAATCCTTAACCTTATTTATTCCGATTCAATAGGTACTTAAAAAATACTTAAAGTTCTAAAATTACCTTCTTTCTTGTTCACATAACGGAGTTATTAAACTTTATAAAGTAAGCCATATATTGCTTATTTATTAGATGGTGAAGCAAAAAGCGATGTTGCAGCACGATAAAGCGAAGTCCCGTAAACACTTAGTTTAGATCGCTAGAAACTTTCACACTGCCATACCGCCGGTCACTGTTTTCATAAACAGCATTTCGCTCTTTTGTGTTTGTACGTGCCCAATCCATTCGCCGGGTACTGCGTGAGCGCAGCTCAAATATTTACTTCCTTATTAGTTGGCGGGAACAATTGCGGGCCCAGAAAATGACCCTGTGGAACCCAGTTCGCTATTTTAAAACATATCATTGCAGTTTTCGCCACTGAAAATTCCGATGATTTAAAGTACTTGTCAACAAAGTGGACATTAATAGCCATAGTGATTAGTGAATACGACTTTTCTTTCTTTGTACCTATGTCAGGTAGGAAATATCCAATTAAATAACTTCAGGGAACCCACGTCATAGATCAAAGCTTTCAGCTTTCTTTCCAGTGATTATCGTAAACTGTTAGAAGAATGTGACAGAGTGAGAGTGATGAGGCGGAAGCGTTGTCAGGCGACTCCCGCGCAGGCGGATGTCGTCGAGGCGCGTTTCGGCGGGAACCGGGCACGAAATTAGAATAAATACGAATAGATATACCGTGATTGATTGCCCTTTCTCGCAGCTTCAAAGGGTTCCGACCGTGCTTAAAATCTTACACCAAGACTGATTACTTTATTGTGGCTCGTCTGATAATAATTCATTCTGATGTGTGAAAACAGTAGATGCAAATTAACTTTACCAGTGTATATGACCGACGTGGTTATATGACATTTGTGGCCGTGTAATTTATTTCAGTTTAATGGGTACGGTTTTAAACGTGAGTCATCGGTCGCATGCCTTGAACGTTGGGAGGATTGTTCGATTTTGATGAATGCACTTGATCGTTTTCTCGTTGAAATACTGTGGGGCGGGCGCGGAGGCTGCGCCGGAGCGTGCGCCGGCGCCGGGCCCGGCGCACCACCTGCGCAGTCGCGGCCGGGACGCGCTGACGACTACTCCTCGCACCTAGCGGCGCGACCTCGCCGCCTCTTTACCTTATCACTTATCACTTCGCTTATCGACACATGCATAATAACGATATGACCGTTAGCCTCCTCGTTTTCGGTTTTATTACAGTATCCTTGAGATAGGCTGACGAAGAGGGTCGTGTTCGTGACAGTTCGTATCGTAACCCTCAGTGCATGTCAGTTAACTGTTGTCGGTGCAAGTGTTTTCTGCATTTTCGCCGTGGGACGCAGTGTAGGCTGTGATTATGGTGCGCCGTGCCTAGTGTCGGGCCCGTGGGTGTTTTATTTCTAAAAAACAACGTCGCTATTGGCCGAAGATGGATCGGACAATGTATGGGAAGGTGCTGCCAGGCACTTATTATCCATTCCGCTGCGCTATGAAGGAGAACGGAATATCGCCCGGCTGTGAGTATTTGTTTTATTATTTCGTTATTATGTAAACTCCGGGAAAGATTGATCGGATCGATCTCGTTTATGATCCATGTGCATTTGTTTACGTTGCAAGTCGGTGTAGCGAAACATGCGTGTTTCGATCGGCCGCTGTTCAATTGAGTGCCCGTAACACTAACAGTGCGTGTTCGTAATGCAGTTCATTTATTTTTGTAGGCAGTGCTCGAGTGCATAGTGTTTATTTATTTACAACACGATCACTTGAAGTGTTCGGGGCGCAGAAGCCCGTGTAAGAGACGCGTGCGTCTTTTGTAATTCTAGCGACGGTTGCCAGGTTTGTTATTTTTGGAGTGTTTAGTTGCGTGCGTTGTGTTTAATGTGTCAACACATTTCAGTTTTAACTTCGCTAAATAATAAGCGGCGTGATGCAATTGGAATGGCCCTAAAACATAGGTAGATGGATTGGCAGAGCCATCAATTCTCGCGAGGACCGGTGAAGTCATTGCGATTGTTAAGCAGCGGGTTAATTTGGTTCCATTAGCATTGGTTATACGGGTTGCGGTTTGTTCTCCGCTTCTTTTATGACGCCTGCGTCTATTCCTGGAAGGAGTCGTGGGTGGGGCAAATATTAATCTGGTTTTTACTATCTCATTAACTTTTTAATGGAGTATTTTATAAGCAATAATACTTGTGAACTGCTGCTGAGTTAACAAGCAAAATTGTTGAATGTTGGTATGGACTATGGACTCTGTATGTTAAGGCTAAGCATCTTCGTAACAAGCATCTGGTGCTGGCGACTTAAGTGCACTTGACATTCTGATACCTATTTTATATAATTATACTAGAACCGAATGCAGCTACTAGCAATCCAAATTGTGTCATATTTTCATATTAGGTGCTGATTCTAGAATTATCGATGTCCTTACGCCTTACGGCATATCGAATGCAGGCCGTGGGTAGCAGCATTAAGCCATTCGCTGTGCCCTTTGCAATCTAGGGCTTAACTAAGTTGCTCATGCCGCCCACGACCCTTTCCTTCATGCATATAACATTATCCTTGCAGATTTATATAAATTATTAATGTTAGAATCAAATTCGGGCTAATCTAAAAACCCAGGACCAATCTTAACTTACCCACTTAGGTAAATATGCTTGTGAATCTGAATAGTGACTTGTGTATCCGTGTCGAAGTCTATATGTAGATTGTTCTCGTGTTTTTGTGCTAATCATTTCACAATGTGTCATTATCATTTATTTTATTTATCACATACCTATCGCTTTTTAGTAAACACACTATGTTAAGCACCTATTGACTTTGCCGTTTTTAATTAATCCACCGTTTCAATGCCCATGCTAAACATGGACATGTCGTTTATAACTTTAATGCAATTCCTTCATAAAGGACATCGAATCAACTGACACTTGAACTTCAGGTTTTTTATTTATTTAAAGGCAATGGAAACCTGTTTCTGCCATTGAGCGGAATCTCGTCTTGACGCGTAACGGCTTGGTTTTATAAACGGCGACCTTTGCGAGGTCGTTTGACGCAAATGACATAATATTCAGTACGCTCTGGAAGCTGACTTTTTATTTAATTCTCTTTCGACCACCCGGTTTCAGTAACCTACATTTTCAGGGCCTACAGTCATCGCTGTATCAAAAAGGAAAAACCGTTTATGTAAATCATAATAATCATTCATCATGTTAAATCGTATTAGCTATTTTCCCTATTTTCTTCATTTTATTCGGTTGTGTAACGTGATTCTTCTTCGCCCTTCAGCTGAACAAATGCATCATTTGCTCCCTAGTCATTTCTTGCTCCGGGTTTTTCCATGATATACATACCTATTTTCGCATCTCTCTGTTTCATTTATTTTTACAAAGCACTGGATTCTGGACTTGTCATGTCATCACTGTAAATACTGCCTGAATGGGGGCTATCGCGTATGAATTTGCCACTAGAGGCGCTTGTGTCGCGTGAGGTCCAATAACATTCACTTTTCACTGGTTTTGGCGAGCTTCGTGATATAAATGATAATTTATTTAATTTACCTGCTGAAAAGTGACCTCCTTCGTGAAATTATCGCAAATATGAATTATTTGGCGACGAATGTGAACGCTTTGAAACAAAAAACTAAACGGAACTGCACAACATTTCGGCATAGCTACTCGATATGATGTTAGTTATTTATAATTAATAAACTTAATGAGATTCAAGATTTAAAACTTTGTTTCGGCGCAGATTTTATAAATTCGCCTTTGACAGTTGTACCTCTGGACCTAGTCAACAGTGGCGCCAACTGGTGAGCAAAGAAACGATAGTCCCCATTGTTTGATACTTTTGAAAGCTGAACAAATGTTGTTTGCCACACTTAGTGGTATAAAAAAATTGCCCTCGCCGACCGCAAGCGTGCCGTCATTATTATGCAAGGCTTATCTCAACCGAGCCATATGTCTTGTATGCCGCATATGACAGATCCATGTAAGCCGATCGACGCAAAGCCAAACTATAATTATAATATTTATGTTAATAGCCACATTAAGTTGGACGTCTTTTTCAAATATGTTGCTCATCATTGCCTTATTAATTAAGGAGGTATTCGTGATTTTATCGGTAATCCACGATGTTTGCCGTTTTATAGCTCGATTATGTAATTTTTACATGCTTATGGTCTTAGTAACCGGATCATAAAATTATTTAAAGCAAATATATTGAAGTGTATGATTGAGCTTTTTTTTTGAGAACCGACGTAGGTATTTATCGCTAATCCTAAGTTGTCAGAATTCCAACATATAATTAACAAAATCAACGAGCTCCTAAAAATCCGTTAAATTCATTTCTGTTAAATTCATTTAAAAGTGACGTGTAAAAGTGCCCAGATGTGGCCTATTTGCTGAATAAATATTTTCATTTTCATTTTCACATTTATTTTTCTTCTAGATTTAAAAAAAAGATTTTACATCATACGAAAGCGCGGTCTGAGAGCTAGTTCAGCTAGTGAATAATCTCGTAGACAATGCAATGTCCATTCTGATTGCACGTATCAGACATGTCATGGTAAATATAGACCGGAGGCTGTGACTCACCGCGGAAGGCTGGACGAAAGCCTCCTCCATATAAGGGCCATCATTACGCTCCATGACGCAGGAAACCTTCGGTCCAAGGGAAACACATTACTTTGAGATACAGATTTCAGGACATTGAGGTCAGATAACGAGGTCATTTTTCTTCGTAAAATTGACAAGAAGCTTAGCTAGGTAGTAGGGTTCCGAGGTACAGTAGATGGGAAAATAAAATAAATTTTAAGAATTTAGTTCCAAGAAGTCCTAAATTATGACGTATACTGGGTGCTCGTGAGCATTGCGAGAGATTTTAACAGCATGTTCCTGACCATATTTTAAGTTAAAAATCTTAATTAACTTCGGCTAAATTCGGCTCGGGTATCGAGATATTTCCATTTCCAAAGGCACGTTTATACTACGTTAGCAATTATTATGTATGAAAATAATAATAAAAAAAACGTGTTTCGACCTAAGTTCATATAACATTTATTACTTCTTATAGCCTCAGGAATTAGTAGTTAAAATCTCTCGTAATGCTCACGAGCACCCAGTATTTAGAGTGTACTACAAGCACTGGAACTGGACCTCAGAATGACAAAAAAGATTTGAAAATATTATTAAGTAACTATATTTCACACTTGGAAAATTGGCAATATGCCTAGACGACCTGTCAAAGATAGGTATAAAAAGATACTTACAATCTTCATTTATGTGTATAAGTATTTGGCACAGGTAGACTTTAAAATCTGGTTATAGTTGTAATAGTTTACTTATGTGCGAAATTCAATTTGAATTTACCACTGAGCTTTTCGGTGAAGGGAAACATCGTGAGGAAACCTGCACGATCTGCGAAGTAATTCAAAAGATGCGTGTGAAGTTCCCAATCCGCACTGGGCCCACTTGGGGACTATAGCCCAAACCCTCTCATGATGAGGGGAGGCCTGTGCTCAGCAGTGGGACGCAAATAGGCTGTAGTAGTAGTAGTAGTAATACTTAGTTTTAATTCATTTATTTAAAATACCAACAGCTTAGGTACATTGATTGAAGTAACACGATTCTGTTAAGAGACAGAGCCAATAAAGACAATTACAGGTCCCTTGGTTTAGTTAACATTTATAAATTATAAACGATAAAATTAATTAATTAAACAGACATCAATAGTCTAAGAAATACACATTCCTTCAAACTACAGATGTCAAGTCGCTATAATCAGGTCAGGATACTATATAGGTAATATACTACCTACTAACCCATGAAACCACATGGTCAATGTTTTGGCATAACATATTCATCGGCTGTAGCAACAACACTTGCCGACCATATGGTTACGTGAGGACACTCATTTTCGCTAGTGCGTCATCCACGTTACTCATTATTTGCTTTTGTGACGGTCTTGACCGTAGACATCGCGGTAGTGGTGACATCTTAATTACAGTTCATCCGAGTTACATTATAATTTTTCGCGATGAAAGTTTTTATAATGTTTTTTCTCTTCGACTAGCAATTGAACTCTATTCGTTGCATTGCACATATATTTTGTCAGCTTATGACCCTTCGAAGAATTTTAAAAATGTCGAATAGAATTTTTGTTAAGTACTTACTCTTCTCCAGGTACTTTATTTTAAGGTAAAATATAATCAGGGCTATAAATAATCATATCATCAGAGCTTTTAGAGCTCATCACCTACCAATTAATATTTGGCATTCTCCGTTCATTTGAGAACTGTGCAACGTTTCAGAATCCACTGTTACCTTAGTGTGTTATAACCTCCAAAAATTTCGTTTTGCTTAAAGTATGTTGATTCAGGCGAAGGTATTTCAATGCTAATTAATGTATAAGGCCGAGAATCCGAGCAAATAGAAAACTGTAAATGGCCGACAACACGCATCACGCAGCCACTCCTGCGCAGGCACAACGCGGCTATTTAGGAATTAATTAGTGCGTCTGACTCGCCGGCATCTCGCCTTTGAAAATCGAATGTCTGGCACTCTCTTTCTTACCCTTATTGGAAGAGTTCAGAGTGAGTGAGACGGGACCAATCGAACCTGGGTTTGTAGGTGAGAATAGAACTCTCAGGCACGCGAACCATTTTAGATTTATATTGTACCTGGATTACATTTCCTGGTGTCATAATGTGCTTGAAAGTGCGCGCACGCACGGCTTACGCTGTCGAGATGATAAATGGCGACACTGCCTTTTATGTAATCTTGAGGTTCTACGAGTTGAAGATTAATTTAAATCAATCTCTTATGTCGTAAATTTACTCCATGTAGAGGTTTATCTATTAAGATCTAAGATTAAAATTTCGAATAAGTTAAATTCCATAATAACCTTTCTGGAGTGCTGATATGATAACACCTGTTGCTGATGCTACCCAATACATTCCTGATTTTAATTAAATAAAGTTGCTGGTCTAGAGCGATAAATAGTACATTATTGTATCTAAATATAGTCTAAAACAAAGTCGCTTAGCTGTCTGTCTGTCCCTATGTAGATCTTTAAAACTACGCAAAGGATTTGATTGCGGTTAGAGTGATTCAAGCGGAAGATTTTCGTATATAATTTGGTATAGTTTAACGCTCAATTCCAACGAGAACGCATAACCGAATTCCACACGGACAATTATTTAGCTGCCTTTATTTTATTTGTTAATGGAATTTTCATGCAAGTTTTATTGGCCACTAACATTTGACCTGACCCAGATGGCCAAAGGGCTCGGAACGTCGGGACACAGATTAAAAATTCACCTCTTGCTCTCCGCTAGCACGATCACAATTAATACAGATACAATACACGTCAGTAGTCTGTGAGTCTGTGACATAATAGTCATTCCTTGACATGTATCACCATTAAATATGGTGTATTGGCTCATTGCCAATTTAGTATTAATTTGTAGCAATTGTAGCCTATGAAGTAGCTAATAATTGACCTGTGAACATCGGATCAGAGTCTGTAATGATGTGCAATCAACATCGCGCTGTCACATATTGCTAGCTTCTTGTCACTTTAAATTGTGTTTATTTAAATTATGTTTCACATATAAGGAATGTATATTTTAGTTTGTCATAGGATAGTGAAATGGTTAATAATTAACTGCCTAGCGCCACCGCCACACGATATTATTTTATTTACATCACCCTTGGCCATAAAGTGTGATTTTCTGCCCGCTACGCGGAGAGGAAATCTCACTTCTTGGCCAAGGCAAGACGTAAAACTTTTGACAAACCACGGGCGGTAATTCGTAAAGCCCCAGATCGCATATTTATGGCGCATCGCATATTTATAGAAACCTGCGATCTGGGACATTTACGAATTCACCACCCTAGGTCTGTAATGTACTATTACTGTCATTGTAGCTCTGCGGTTTATACTTGTATACTCTTCCCTGACTAGTAATCTAATATCAACATCTGTTGATACATGTATCTACATATAATGATGGGTTATAGCAACGATAGATAATTAAAGATCGTCAACTGAGATTGTAATTAGCAGTTTCTCTTAATTAACTCCAGGAAATACGTTTTATAGCTTTTACACGCTATCATTCTCAGATACTATAGAATTGGAAAGGAATCACCTGTCTTTATCCAATCAGCGAAAGTTATGAAAGCGTGCGAATTTCACACGTATAAGTGTAGTTTTCTTATATTTTCTGTATCGGTAATTATCGATTGGATCTGAATAAAAGCATCCTGAATAGTTGAACAATGAGGCGGTAAAAAACGTACAGTTGTAATTTCAATTGTATGCTATCACAGACTCACAGTCCAGCATACTTCCTCAAGTTATAGTAATGAACTGAAGTTTACACATGTGATAACTTTACCATCTAACTGTAATGTACAGCCGTGGTAGCCTAGTGGTTTGATCTACCGCCTCTCATGCAGAGGGTCAGGGGGTTTAAACCCAGCTCCCATCTCTGAGTCTAGTTATGTGCGAAATTAAATTTGAATTTAGCACTCTGCTTTTCGGTGAGGAAAAACATCGCGAAGACCAGCAGTACCAGCACGCATCTGCGAAGTAATTCAAGGATGTGTGTGAAGTCCCTGCACTGAGCCCGAGTGGGGACTGCCAAAACCCTCTTGTGATGAGAGGAGGTCTGTGCCCAGCTGTGGGACGTAAAGGGCTGTTGTGATTGGTGGGCTGATTACAGACAGCAGCAGAAAGTCAGTAACCGGTCGAATCAACACTTAACTACTTACTCCTAATTTTCTAGGGAATAGGAACATTAGGAACATGTATAGGTCATTTTGATAGTGTCTATATTGCTTATAAATACTATACTCCTATGGCTAACTGTACCTATGAATGTAGCTATTTAAAGAGAGAACAAATGCATTTGTTACTTACTTAGGTATTAGTGTTTGTAATTTGAAGTGTCGCGTGAATTTGAATTCAGTTGAAATGTCGCGTGACGTCACGGTTAGGTACGATTTATACCTAACGGTGACGTAGTTAGCCCCACTCTCCAACTTTAATGCGTTTTAACTTAGTCATTCTTTGTTAATTGGATAAAACAAAAATTATTTGTCTAATATTTTTTTATTACCTGACTGACGGGCTAATTAGAATTTCCATTTCTTCACCCTGTCGTCATCCCTATTGAGCAAACATTTCGCACACATCGCGTGTGAATCGTCATTAATTGCGTGTATGGTTAGGCCCAATTTGGGCCCCTTTCTCCGTTCGTTCCTAGCCTTGTAATTCACACGCGAAGGCCCCGGGAGTGTCTTTCTGCCCTTGGAATCTGAGTGCTTAGTAATTTTGTAAGTAAGCAAACATCTGGAAGGAGATCTCGTTTTTATCACCCAAAACCGTCAATTTATATGAATAAAAAATATATAGAAACTTTAACTATATATTAGAGACACTGCAGAGGCTCCAGTTACTTACGAAACTCAAAGAAACCAAGATTTGGGATGAATTCCCGTCACAAACAAATCATCAGTTTTGCGCGGCAATATCGGAGTTAGGTAAAACAAAATAACACTGTATTGTTCGGTCGGTTATCACTTGTGTTTACATATTTCATTCATTCATTAAATGTTGCTGACGTAAGCGATGCAGGAGGTGTCAATGTCATTTATATAGGTACGTTTATGTTACGACGGTAAATTCTGTATTGTCATGTTTCTTTACTGGGATGCTCCGAGTGGCCCATAAATCTAATTAGCCACAGGAACACTTAAGCAAATAAAAGTTATTTCACATTTCGTTACGCTAACCGGTGAACGGCCTCATTAAGCGCTCTCTCAGCCAAATATTTTTTCACTCTCCGTATTTCTGTCCCCACTTATTATTAGATTTGTAAAATGTAAAATTTATCCAGTCCGTTGTGAATCACTTGTTTGTTCAGGAAGCTTATGATAGGTGATTTTTCTTCTTTTCACATCTATTTGTTATATTCCTCCGTTATTTGTTACTTGTACAGACCATTTTTCACGAATGGACATGGCTACTTTTTATCCCGGAAAACGCATAGTTTCCGCGGGCACGCGGTAACCGAATTCGAGGCCAGCCGTCTCTCTCCTGATTAAGTCCCATTTATCCCCGACCCTGAAGGAATTTTGGGAAGTTCTCTTAGTGCTCCCCTACACCCAAGGAATTTACATACCAAATTTCAGCTGTCTACGACCAGTAGTTTCGGCTGTGGCGTTGTCTGGCAGTCACTCACTCACTCGGGCATTAACGGAAGTTATAAAAGGAAGTATATAAAATTTTATATTGATATCAATCAATAATAATGCCTATCAAGGCATTGATAATTTCTGACTACACCCTAAAATGTTTTTAAAATAAAAATATGTAAACAACTTGCAACTTTCAACATCCCTGGCGCCACCTAGCTGTTTACACGCAAACTTAAATTCCATGAGGTGTAGCCGTTCTCCACCATTTACCAACGAAGCGAGGTTGAGTCAATGGCGCGAAGCTGAAAGTACAAAACTTCCTCGATAGATGACGCCAGTAACACGGCGCTATCCGATTGCATTTTCGATGCACTTTCGCATATCACTTTAGAAATGAACCTAATACTAAGGTATTTATAATTACACTTCCTAAACCTATTATGTACTTAGATTTAGATTTATATACAAAGATAACGTTCAAATTCATTGAATTATAGGTAGGTTAGGTACTTACATTACATGATATCGATCGGTCGGAAGCATAGGCTGTTATCTACTGCAGCCCGTGACGTCACAAGTGCAACGACCGCTGCACCGGCTCGTCGCCGCCCGCCCACGCCGAGAAAACCAATGTCACTTGCAAAATAATCCTTGAACTCGTGCTAGACTCGCGAACGAACGTGCTCCAAGTTTGAAAATCGAAAACGTTAACTTTATCACCTGCCAGTGTGTTTGACGTCAAAATTTTGCGATCATAAGGATCTTTTTTTTGCGTATCTCGTTCATGTTGAACGTGCATATTGCGAAAGCCCCAATAAACATATTATCAGTTTAGCTGCCAGTATTAGTTATCCCAGCTTTTCAATACGAAACATATGGCGGGAGAGCGCATTCTTGTGCGAACTATCTGGAATAGCTCAGTCCGTGCATAATATTCCAAGGGAAGCCTGTGTTTTCCACTGGTTTATTTTTTATTTGAAGCTGGTATTGATTCTGGCCAGTGACTATGACGGGTGAGTTTTGATTGTTTTAATTTGCATTTACTTGGAACTAAATCTGCAGATTTGTCGTTGGGTACCAATACTTTTTCGTGGAGCTTTACATACTTTTTTATTATATTGGTATATCATTATAGTTTCTGTGTAGTCTCCTTACAAATTTTCATGTAGCCTATTAATTTTCTCTAAAGTTTTTAATTAGTGGCACCGTCAAGTTTCTTGATATAATAATATGTTACGGCTTTTAAACAATGAGGTGGTTTATATGTTGTATCGTTTGGAAAAGACCCTTATGGTTACGGCCGGAGAACACACATTTATGTCAGTTGTATAATTTATTACAGTTACTTATTTGGTTTTTATAACACTGAATCAGAACTTGATACTTTTACGAGCGTTGAAAATAGACGCTTGCTAATACGAAGGTATTTATTGGTTCCGGAGATTCTTAGAAGACGCGTCATCACATCATCAACATTACGTCCACCCTTGACATGGAAATTCCTTAAATAACATTTCATATCTAATTCAAGGTAGACTGTCTGACTGAACTAAACCCTCTCGTGATGAGAGGAGGCCTGTGCCCAGCAGTGGGACGCAAATAGGCTGTAGTAGTAGAACTTTAACTTTGTTCTCACGGCTGCGGTGCGACCCCCATGAACCCGGATTGTGATTTATTAAAAAAAACCGGCCAAGTGCGTGTCGGGCCACGCGCAAAGTATAGGGTTCCGAAGTTGACGATGCCCACAGTACCTTTCTAAGTCTTATTTAGCATCTTAGCTAGCCCGTGGTATGACGTGCCCGCCCGACGCCCCTGCCGCTCGAGAAAAATCATTGGTTTTTTAATCATTTCATAAGTCGACTATGACTCGTGTACAGCCTACCTACTTAGATGTGATAGTTTTCCTTTCAACTACGTTATATATGCCACAACCGTGATTTTTTCAGCCATCCAAATACCACCATTTAGCTGGCAGGGAGGGGGGGCCATTCGACTCTAACAAAAAATAGCACTTTAAAGCTTAACATTTCACAAACGCTTCATCGAAAAATGGTTTTAACAAACCTACAATGTTTTTTAAGACCTATTCAACGACATGCCACATCATGGGGTACGCAAGAAAAAAAAATACATCCCCACTTTACGAGTAGGGGAGGTAGGTACCCTATAAAAAAAAACATTTCAAAATTTTATTGTACCACTTTGTCAGCGTAATTGATATGTTACAGCCAAATTACAGCTTTCTAGAACTAAGCAATAGTTCGGACGCGGACGGACGGACGGACGGACGAACATGGCGAAACTATAAGGGTTCCTTGTGGACTTCGGAACCCTAAAAATCCAGTTCAATACATACGAAGAGAGGTGCAACCAGTTCACTTATCATGAACTTGTGGCCACTATCACTCCTTACTGAGGAGCGTGCGAAAAGAAATCTATGACGGTGACCACCTTATTTATTGCATTCACAATTATTAGACTTAAGTAGTAGAATGGAATCTTCGTTCATATATTTTGATCCTCACACCTATAGATAGAAGATTCAATTATCTCAACCTAATAATGCTGTTTTCAAAGACAGTTTCTATCTTATCTACGGCAGCTATAATTAAAAAAATCACAAGTTTTAATTCATATAGTAAAACTAGCTTCTGCCCGCGACTTCGTCCGCGTGGAATTTGTTAATAGCCTTCCCGCGAGAACTATGCATTTTCTCGGGATAAAAAGTAGCCTATATGTTGACCAGTGTTATAAACTACGCCCATACCAAATTTTGTTTCAATCCGTCCAGTAGTTTTCGAGCTAAATCGGGACATACATACATACATACATCCATTATTTTTTCTAAAAATCGTTATTTTGTGTTCAGTATCGTTCATATAGTCCCTTTGACTTGATAGTTTCTTTTAATTTTAAATTTTCAGCCGCGACTTCTTCTACATAATTATTATTTATTATATGTATAGATTTTTCATTTTTTTTTCTCTGATTCATTAATCTCTTATGAATAGTTTAGTGCCAAAATTCATTATTTAGGTAATAGCAGACTGGTTTAAAGAATGTTTTGGTGAACTCATCAATCATTTCCTTTTTACTGGACAATAGGCAGGTAATCTAACAGTAGGTAACTGCATAACGTGTTTCTTGAAAGTGTTTGTAATCTAGGATTATAATTGAATTTTTCCCATTCCCGTGGGAATATCGGGAAATCCTTTCTTAGTGCTCCCCTACGCTCCCCAAGGAACCTGCATGCCAAACTTCAGCTCTCTACGGTGATCCCCGCGACCTAAACATTAAAATGGAAAAATCCCATTTTTTCCCGTTCCCGTGGGAATTTCGGGAAGTTCTTTCTTAGTGCTCCCCTACGCTCCCCAAGGAACCAGCATGCCAAATTTCATCTTTCTACGATGATCCCCACGACTGCGTACGCGCCTTAAAATGTAATAAACCCATTTTTTCCAACCTGCATGCCAAACTTCAGCTCTCTACGGTGATCCCCGCGACCTAAACATTAAAATGTAAAAATCCCATTTTTTCCCGTTCCCGTGGGAATTTCGGGAAGTCCTTCCTTAGTGCTCCCCTACGCTCCCCAAGGAACCTGCATGCCAAATTTCAGATCTCTACGATGTTTCCCGCGACTTCGTACGCGCCTAAACATTAAAATGTAAAAATCCCATTTTTTCCCGTTCCCGTGGGAATTTCGGGAAGTCCTTCCTTAGTGCTCCCCTACGCTCCCCAAGGAACCTGCATGCCAAACTTCAGCTCTCTACGGTGATCCCCGCGACCTAAACATTAAAATGTAAAAATCCCATTTTTTCCCGTTCCCGTGGTAATTTCGGGAAGTCCTTCCTTAGTGCTCCCCTACGCTCCCCAAGGAACCTGCATGCCAAATTTCAGATCTCTACGATGTTTCCCGCGACTTCGTACGCGCCTAAACATTAAAATGTAAAAATCCCTTTTTTTCCCGTTCCCGTGGGAATTTTGCAAAATCCGTTCTTAGCGGATGCCTACGTCATAACATCTACCTGCATGCCAAATTTCAGCCCGATCCGTCCAGTGGTTTGGGCTGTGCGTTGATAGATCACTATATCAGTCAGTCAGTCAGTCAGTCAGTCAGTCACCTTTGAGTTTTATATATTTAGATGCTCTTGCCACTCGGCAACATTTATTTAAAATTTAAAAATAGGTTACAACAAATATTCAGACATGTTTTAATTTGGATCTAGAAAGCTATGAGTAGGTAGTTATTATATTTGCGATTTATTGCGTACTTTCTATGTACATACTTCATATGGGAAAACCTCATTCTTATGGGCATCAGACGCACGATGCGGTCCCCTTATGGCGGCGGTCCAATAACATTGGTAGGCATTTCTCCAGCAATTTCTCGTCATAATCGACTTGAATGACGGTTGCTGTACGATTTGACTAAATCACCACCATTATAAACATAGTAGCTAGAGCTATAGTATCCGCAAACCACAACTAACCACTAGTCACTTGGGCCATGGATGGGTGTACGGATGCAAAGCTGTACTCGCTCCATCCTACTTTTGTTTTAGTACGTACAATTTCTTCAGTTATAGTTTGCTGACTCTGTCTTATATTTGAGGTCCTCGCCGACCACATCTATAGGCAAATAACGTGGCACATGGCTAAGTAAATCAGTATGAAAATTATGCAGTTTCTGAATACCTATTGACAATGTAAAGCACATGAAATATTGTCTGTAAAGTCGGTTTACGGACGATAATTTTGTACGTGATAACGTCACGTAACGCTACAACGCTACCATTGCGGCATGTTTTTCGTGGGCGCAGCCGGCGTTTATCAATTTATAAGACTTTATCGCATCAAAAAACTTTATATGTCACACGAAACTCCTAATCACACATGCCATATTTTTCCTGTGGATATCGCCAGTATTAAGAAATTTCATCTTACTCGTGTGTTGCGTCAGGAACTCAAATGTACTCGAATGGGTCACAACATTTAAACAACTCGAAAAATATTATTTTAGAATTTCGGATACGGATCCTATTTCTTTATAGGCCCATACCTAAGCCCGTATTCAATATTCTACTACTACTGCAGCCTATTTGCGTCCCACTGCTGGGCACAGGCCTCTCACCACGAGAGGGTTTGGGCTATAGTCCCCACGCACCCCAGTGCGGATTGGGGACTTTACACACATCTTTGAATTAATTCTCAGATGTTTTCCTTCACCGTAAAGCTCAGAAATTCAATATTCATCCTTACAAAACGGCAATTTGTTCTACTGTTTTCAATGAAAAACTTCGTTACCGGGTCCTCGTAAGGAAGGGCCGTGATACATAGTTTTTTTGCTGCGACGTCCGTACGGTACCCTGTACCTACAATGTGTGAGTTGTCATAGTAGGCTCTTATTGCCGTATGACATTTGTCACTTTCTATCCAACGGCAACGGCCCCCTGTAGGAACGAAGGCGTTATCTGTTGCAGCTGTGACGTAAACTGCCAGCTCGTATTGATTTAGCCTATTTCTTTTATTTTATTTTTGAAGACGAGGGCAAATGATTTGATGAGCTACTTGATAGGATCTCACCTCTGGTGTTTTAGTCATGTAATTTACAACACCAGACGCAATTAAAAAAACTGCCTGCTATGCCGCATGTATTATAATATAATCCGGTAATCTCTCCTTGCAATAGGTATTTTATTGGGAACACAAAGTTACCCGAAGCCTCCATAAGCCTCCACTATATTTAATGGCATTAACAAGACGGACCTTGTTACTACTAAATGACTTAAATGACTAACAGCGACGCGAAACCCCTCATCAGCTCATCACGTAATAATGATATTTGCGGATACCATATAATAACTGTCATTAAAATCTTCTGCAGGTACGAGTATATTGTAAAGCTTGCTCTTTTTTAATAGGTAGATATTATTTTGTCATTATCACTTACGCTACATGTGAAGACAATCTACACCAAGCAGTGGACGTCTTCTCGTGTAGCGAGTGATGAACATTTATAAAAAAATTATCGCTATGCTGCTTGCTTGCTTGCTAGAAAAGAAATGCTAGAATGCTCGGACTAGGACGATACCTATCTGTTCGCCCAGTGTACCAGGACTAAAGACGAGACATATTGGTAACGCGGGCAAGCACCTACAAGTAATTCTGTCACTAACAATATCTATTGAGGAAATTTCCTGAATTAAAGTTTTTGGAGAATGCAACTTTTCGCGATGGCGAAATACACAGTGTCGGGTGACTCTACGAATTTAAGATCAACGTCTCGTATTGTTAGCGCTCGGTTTCATTCAATTTAGGGCTTATACGGGGCAATATAGGCCCGGACACAGAATAAGTAATAGTACTAACGTACAGAAGGCCGACTTCTAACAAAAAACCGGTTTTGGAGCGCCTCAAGCCCCCAAACTGGCCTTCTCTTTCTATCGCATGCAGCGCGCTCTTTCGGAGGCCACGCCCTAGCGCTAGGGCTGGCGCACTCGAGAACATATTAAATCATGCGTCTTGTATTGTTACATAGGTCAGCTATAATGGTGTTATTAACAAAATAAATATTTAAGTTAAGTTTGTTATTTTTTATTATTATTAAAAACACTCGTCTACACAGAGGCTACAACGTAATTTACTATTAAGTTATCACATACTTTATCTGTCAATTTATGAATCAGCTAAATTCAAAATTAAGACACACAGTCACACAACTGCATTATCATATATACACGGAGAAAAAAGACACCTAGACTTTTGTCTCCGTGTAGCAGAATATTGTAAATTAAACTTGATTTATTGTACTATATATATGTGACAACTATAATTTTTTTACACATTACCAGAAAATATTATTAACTAGAATATTTTAGTATAAACAAAAATATGCCTCGTTGTAATAAGAAGAAATCTGTTAACCATAGCTGAAATCTGTTTTCCTACACCATAATCAAACTACTATACGATCTGGTAATATTGTAATTATTTTTTTCTCCGTGTACTAGCCGTTGTCCGCGACTTCGTCCCGCGTACATAGAATTTGCGTACCCGATGATACTATTATACTGGACATACAATAGTTATTGTTATTATTCCTATAGAAAAAAAAAAATGGGTTGTCTTGAACTATCTCCATACGAAGTTTCATAATATTACTCTTTACTAAATCATTTTACTTTTCTTGTTACTACAACCCTCTGCTATACAATATTTTTTGACATAATTCAAATTTCATAGCACATTTGACTCTTGCGTCGCGACGTACGTCGCACATTAAGAGAAAACACGCACGCGTGCATTCGCTAGCAGTGCGCGGCAACCACTAATCATCACGCCACGGTGCGAAGCCGGCGGGTACTTGTCTCGAGCGCGAAGAAATCAAAGAGTGCGCCGCGCCTGGCCCGGATAAAGGTCGAGATGGAAAAGATGATTTTGTCGCCGATAAAATAACTTCTAGCTTAAAATGAAATACAACTGTTGACACCGCCTTTACTCTCGATAGCAAATTTTGGCATAACTCAGAACTTCAGAAGTTCCGAGTCTGTAAAGCACGATACGCAAGATCCACTTGAAGGCAAGTGCTTATTACCATGTTACCCATTAGCATTTCAGCAAGTTCAAAGTCGAGTGGAAATCCTAAACAATTGGCCATAAATTCGAACGTATCGAGTTGGCGATCTGGCCGGAGACAATGGCTCGAACAAAGGATCAATCGCTCAACGCATCGGCGGATCAGTTTTATTAATGAATCCGCCATAGGTCTCAGCGGGTAATTAATTAATCCTTACAGTATGAGAACCTATTTCAATGGACTGGATTTGAACACATATCTCCTACCAAGACGTAGGTACGTCACGACGACCTTGCAGTGGGATACTTACCGCGAAGGATAAGACATCTTTTAATCCATTTATGTCATTGGACCACGTTTTCTTCTTACGAAATGACAATTTGGAATTTTGGACA
The DNA here is from genome assembly GCA_963971205.1 of Aethes cnicana. Lineage (NCBI taxonomy): Eukaryota > Metazoa > Arthropoda > Insecta > Lepidoptera > Tortricidae > Aethes > Aethes cnicana. Next base: position 1,932,272 of record OZ020278.1, on the reverse strand, counting down.
CATATAGTTTACGGAATTCTAGGCCTGTGTAAGATCAATCCAAATCCATTAAAACCATTTAAAAGCTGTAAACACTTTCAAATCAAACTCGTATTGATAAGTCCACCCTTATTATTAGAGTCGATACATTAAAGCCACAGTTTCGTCGTCTCGGTTTAACGGCCGATTTCACTCAGCATCCAGGGAATGTCGTTAATTGATTAAGTTAATCAGGTTTTAGTGTAACATCGTGCATTGACAAATGTCATTTGATAAGACGTAGTTAGGTAATTTGACATAACACATTTTTGACATTTGTGCCGATATCGGCAGCTTTGTGGGGTGTAAATTAACATCGACATATTGAACCTGAGTGGTGTTGCGACAGCAAGACTCATTAAAGAATACCATTAAAGCATGATTGACCTAAACCTGACACTATACTAAATAAAGATGCGTAAGGTATAACATACCTACCTCTACTTGCAAAACCAAATGTTGAAATTATCATAATTACTGCTAAACGGACACTCTTCATTGAATACAAATGGCTCATTTATTCCATCTACGATCGATGAACGAATTAATTTATGATCAGAAAACACCTGAAGATGTGGGAAACACAGCGCTCCCAACGACGGGGCCCTACGGATCGTGAACCAAAAATTACTACCTCATTTCAAGTTACCAAAAATAGCGGTCGCCTACTCACCGGGAAGTGGACCTAATTAAGTTTAGATAATGATTATTATTTCTTGTATAATCTACCGTGTGCTTTTGCGGTCGGCGCCATAAGGTCCGTTTCATGGTCCGTCGGACACGAGATGGTATTGACCACTCGTTACGGCTGTCGGCTTCTTCTGTATCGTCGTCATTAAAGTCGTTTTAAAAGCTACGTGAATTTAATAGCAAGACTTTTTATGAAGAATCCACATCCACAAATCTACGACAATCTAAATTTAGATTCTTCTTCATGATTCATCATTAGGTACTTAGGTCATCGATCTTTGTTAATTCTGAGAATTCAACCGAACAGTGTTCGCGAATTAACTTTAATTAGGTTAATTATGGTAATTTCGCGGTTGTTGGCGGCAGAGCCGTTACCGATTGGTGTTTAGGAGCGATCCAGTAGTTCGGTCGAGGCGTTGCGGCTAGGAAGCTTGGCGGCGGCATTCCGCGAGCGGCCGCGTCCTGCATTCCCATCGGCGGCGTTCCGAGAACGACCTTCCCTGGACACTCGCTGCCGGCCGATACGTTTATCGCCCACACGCCCCCGTTAGCGGTTCCGCACAATGAGCCGAAGATCATTCGAAGCCGTCCCGCAGAATGCGCTCCGAGCCGCGTGCGCGCCTAGAGCCGGCCAGTCGCAGCGACGACAGCCCGCCGACCACGCCGCTGCAGCGCGCGCGGACCGATCCATTCTCAAAAACGTTTGACACTTTTAAAGTTCAACTCCGACAGTGCGGTGTCTTTACACAGTCGCGAATCGATTGGCAACGGTTGGTGCGACGAGTGCGCGACGAATTCGGCAATTTGTGTCCGTTCCCGGAGCTGGCGGCTTAGCTCTAAAATCCCAATAATAATGTAGTAATTAGAGCGTGGACGTAAAAATAACTGCACCCACTCGCATGCGCGTGCGCCGCAAACATCACACCGTAGAACAATGTTGTTGTTGCGGCGCACGCCGGTGTTGTTTTTGTAATAGACTTCATGAATAATTCCTTCCGCGGCTCTGACATTTAGGGTCTTTGTTCAGTTTAGAAACACTCTGCATGTTGCCATCACAAAATGTCAACAGTCAATCAAAAGCACGTGAAGCGGTTCGCGCCGACACATCGCTGTTAATTGCCTATAAATAAGCTGCGCAAGCGGCCGGCCAGCGAGCGAGGACCCTCGATCCTATTAGTTTCTGGAAGATCCTGATGCGTTTGGGTCACAATCGTTAAGCAATCGGGATCTATCAATTTCGGTATAGTTAAACGCGCAACTGCCAGCCTGTTTACTGTGTTTCAAACTAAGCGCTCATTATTAAATTGTACATATTAGATATTCCAAGTCTGCGGAAAATAGGATCTAACGTTTATTCTGATATTCTGAAAAGGAACCAAAGTTGTTTTGAGTTTGACCTATGTTGACAATGACAACATCTAAAAACATCGACGCATATGCTCGCCCCAATGCAAGTCCCAAATAAGTTAATATTCGTCTACAAATATACCTTAAAAGTGTTTTTTGTACAGTCTTCCATCCATGTCCATCTTCTTCACATAAACTCTATGCGCAGCGCATCATGTCTCTTCCACCATATCGAAGCAACCTTCTCCGTATGGTGTGACAATTTGAAGTGCCTTGTCATATCACATAACACCTGATTTTGCATTATTCATTACGTATGCGATATTATTAGTTAGTTTTTCTATCTACACAGTATGCCATCGACTTTGAGATCGTCTGTTACAAATTTAAAGGTGACAGAACGTTTAAAGCACAGCTCCAGCAAAAATTTAGAGCTCACCTTCTAAAACCTTAGTTCATTTGATCATAGATAGTATGATCAAATGAACTATGGCTCCATGACAAGCCAAAACTCCCATTAAAATCCTTCACGATTGCATTCCACTACTGGATTCATTATTGGTACCTACATCTCACAAGACCATTGCAAAGTCCATGTGCGGATCTAGTATCATCAGTTAGCTATGGCGTGATACAATTTTCTTGCGCATCCCCGTGTGGGTGGTAAGGTAACCCGATTAAGCCTACGCTACAATTACATAAACAAAGACAACCTTCCACCACCAGGTACGTCGTCTTGGTTATGTATGAATGCAAAATCATTATCAATCAAATCAGCACTTCCTAACCTAGAAATATGTCAGTTGACAATCCAGAAAAGGCCCCCTCCAAGGGTATTACTATGAACTCGTCAAAAGTTCATAGTGTTCATTTAGAGATTGTGTTTTCTTTGGTAACCTCAAGTGAATCCACTCTTGCATCGTTCATAGCTACTCGAACATTGTATACAAAAATCCATGGAGGTAATAAGTACAACTTCCATGGCCAAATCATCCACGATCATGGAAGTAGTAAATACTGATGTGGGGTAAGTGCGCCTAAATTTATTTCGCCCCTATGCCTTGTAAACAGCCAACTACTAGTTGAGTAATATTTATAGGTTTCGATATATTTATGTTAGGCGCACTTACCCCATCCTGGCGCACTTGCCCCGACTGACCTTACGTATTTCTTGGCTGTTTGAGAAAAGCATTATATACCTCGGCCGCAATTGCGATTGCCGGACTCGTACTAATAGAAGGCTTCACTTCAGCCTTCTAACTGACTCGTCCGGCAATGCGCTACTTGGCGGCCTCTGCAATAATGTAGGTACTATAATGAAAAGCCGTTAATAATCAATTGCCAAAGCAGACAACTATGAAATAGTTAACGCCATTGTTCCGTCAATACAATCTGACATCTGTCATGTTTCGCATTGAATAGTATTTGTACGCGTCATTTATGATTGGCAAAAACATTTCGCGTACACGTCTTGATACTTATGGCAATAGGTTTAGTAATATAAATTCTGTTCAAGTTTTATAAAGATTTTCAGATGGTCTCTTCGCTCACATAGCATGCCTTTGAGTTACTGACTCCCGTCCGAAACACCTCTACGAATATCTCAAACAGTAAATGTTTCTGGAAAAAGTAAGATTTTAGTACCTGATAGCCAACTAACAAAAAAAAAACTAAACTACTCTTTGAGAGCGTAGACCTCTCTAGTAATTTTTTACATTTTGAAAAAATCCCATGTATACTTACAGAGCCTTCGCCGAAGCCCAGCTTTGATGTTGTGTCGCATACTCACTTGCACTTGCCTTTTTGTGGAATAAAATTATGTGATACTTACAATTTTGGAACCTATACCTCTTCACAAAATTTCACGAGAATCGGTTGAGGAATGCGACCTGTAGAGGAAAACAGACATTCCGACATACAAGAGCATTTTTGACCAAGCTGAAAACTCGCTCGGTCAACTCAGAATTTTCGTAGTGGTGACAGAAACATTTATGTCTGTTCCCGCCACACATAAAACTGTTTTTAAAACTGTTACTGTGCGATAGCTCAGTGATCTGAAGCAACCTCTGTTTATTGTTGAGACAGAAAATAGATTTGCCAGACAAAATTAGGTCAATGAATTTTTGTATTTCAATCGCGAAGGCTTATCAGATCAGATAGTATAGGTTTATAGCTTCGTCATTGTTATTAATTTTGCAAGTTTACACGCTTCAGTGGACCGAGCAACATAAAACTATGTCACTCACAGTCGATCTTCCGGCGATTAAACTAATCGAATGAGATGGAACAATAATTATAGAGACGATCTCGACGCGCCTTAAAAAAATAACAAGGTATAATATCTGTAGTTTACTGCGGGAGTTAACCGTAATTTTCAATGTTAAACTTTGCCGTAGGTAGGTACCTGCGGTACTTGGGATCACACAAAACCATGACTAAACTGAGTCTTGAACTCAAGCAGTTTACCAATATAATGTCGGATACTAATTAGCGTAGCGTAACATTCATTATCTACGCTCCGGGTATTAGGTACATGAATTTCAAGCGTTGTAACTATTTTTAGTGTGACTTTTTAGTGGTTTCTACATTTTGCTCATCAGCCAGCGGCATAGGGTCTGCGTAATAGGAAACCTTTCCTGTGGTCACACAGTCTAACCACGCTATTTTAAACGAAGTAAGTAACACAACCCGAATTCGTATTGTTTTCTACCAGAGCGTGTCCTGTTCACAAATAACTATTATTTACGTGTTTTTTTACTCGCGCGCTAACGTGAGACCTTCGCTTCGGCTAACCATTCCACCCACGGACCCGCCTACTGTCGCGGCGAAGAACAATAAATGAGGAATTGAACGTTATCTTAACATCTATAAATATGGTCTAATTAACTATTGGTGCATGGAAGATGTAACACCGAACTATTTTGTATTTTAAGATCAATTGGAATGACGGCCAAAGTTTGTAATTTTATCTCCGCGCTGCTAAGTGATACACACAATTAAATTAACATAATTAAACTTATTGACACGCTGCCCTAGTCACGTCACGGGTGTATATTTAGTTTTTGACCGCATCAAGAGTGAAATCTTACATGATTGCTTGTTTTTAGTTCGTAATAGTTGATTATCGCGATTTCCCTCTAGGCGGTCGGCGTAGGGCGGCGCCGCCCACGCCGCGACGATCGGCCGTTTACATAACTCGCGGCCCTTCTGCCAACACTAATAGTTTCTCCCAACCGTCGAACACGTAAACTAAGTCAACAGGTTAATGAAGTCGAAAATCCATTGCGAAATAGAGCGGAAATGACCACCTGACGGGAATAGCACGTCGCCGCCGCCAGCTCCCAGTCCCGCGCTATCACCCGCTGCGCGCGCGCCGATAACCCTGCCTATCACGCGAAAATAACCCAGTCTTCTCTCAGCCGTGGTCCAGCCACGACTGTCCGCGTCTCCCGCCCGCTGCGTCTTTTATACCCCGCGGTTTAGGGATGGCGTCCGTGCGCACGCGCTCCGCATCCCCCAAGTCTGTCTCCTTCTCCCCCGTGCTCGAGAGGAAGTACAGCATCGACCGAGCGCCCGCGCCTGGGAGCGCGCCCGAGCTCAAGTCGCAGGACTGGAGGAAGTACTTTAGCGACTTCAGCGCATACCTCGGTAAGTGCATCGGCTCCGATGAGTCAGCTGCTTTTATTGTGCGGCCTTGCGCTATATCGGTAGCGTGTTAGTGGACCGTTCCGCCGCTCAATAAACAAACCTTGCGCAATCGCAGCTAATGCTTTTGCTGAACTTTTTGTCAGAGTTTATCTGCTCGGTGGCTTCTAAGTGCCACTCTGATGTTTGGGTGGGTTTGAGAGCGGGAGCGGCCAACTAGTCTGAAGGTGAAAGATTTGTGATGTTTTCCCGCTATTATTAGTGCCCATACAGTCTGCCAATTAGTAGGTTTAACACATTATTCACATCTGTCAACGAGATCCTTGGTGTTCTCTCGCTGTTTCTTGCCAAATTGCTCGATATCCTGAACTGTATACCGTGTATGATTTACACTAGATAATTTCAAACGCTGACCTGCCCGAGAGGGTGTGTGGACGGTTAATTCTGACCACAAAGTGTCGGTTGACCGAGGCGCATCGAGGTGTCAGCTCACCGATAACCTTGCGGTCCCGTGCCACAGCTACGGCAATAAATCATGTTAATTATTATACGCAATTATGTATGACCCAATATTTTCTATTTTTATAATTATCGTTGACATAAAGACATTAAGGTGTTATTTTGGCCGTGATATAGGTATGTTATAAGCTAGATGAAGACGGCCATAGCTGTCGTAGTAGGATCTATGGAAGATTAATTGTAGAATGTAGTTCAGCTCAAAGGTATTGTGATGCGTCTATTAGTTTATGTCTTACAGACTTCCACAAAATTGAATTTACCACTGATCTTTTCGGTGAAGGAAAACATCGTGAGGAAACCTGCACGCATCTGCGAAGTAATTCAAAGATGTGTGTGAAGTCCCCAATCCGCACTGGGCCCGCGTGGGGACTATAGCCGAATCCCTCTCATGATGAGAGGAGTCCTGTGCCCAGTAGTGGGACGCAAATAGGCTGTAGTAGTAGTAGTAGACTTCCACAAAAGCTCGACCAACACCAATGTTTCGTAAATTAATTCCAATTAAGGTCTGGTTATTGTATCGATTTCTATGTATTTGTGGTTTAATTTTAAACACATTTTATATGTTAATCGTTAATCGTCCTTGCCCACTTCGTAAAGTATGGCGACGATAGCAAACGACGCCTACTACAGAAATAATCGCAAGTTATTTTTCATAAACTCTTGCGCAGAAGCTTTTATCAGGCGCTGTAGGACAGCCAGTTGTAAAATTGTAATGATCTGTATTATACAAATATACATAGTCATGAACACCAGCGCCGCGGTTCATCGCTGCATTATGCTGAGTGGGATCCTTTTTAGCACAATTCGGCACAATTGTATTACCGTATTACGCTATTTTTTCTTATCTTATTGTATTTGTTGTTGTGTCGAATTTATGTGTCAAATAAATGTTTTTCTTTCTTTCTTTCTTTCATGTTACAATCTGAAAGTAAGTTAAGTCCCTCTATTTGTTTTGTTTCCATAAGTAAACCATTGAATTATGACATTTGTGTGTAAAAGTACCTTACACTCATGACGCAGGAAGGACTAATTTTTAATCCTTTCCACAGGAGAATTTTAGTCCCGTTTTTTTAATATTCATGGAATTTATCAAAGGTTTAATTAATCTGACATACGCCTTTGACTTTAAGACTTTCAAACTTTTCAACTTAGATTTTAATTGTCCTCAAATATTACGTTTTCTCCCCAGAATCAAATCTTCGACTACTCACCTAATTATAATCTCTTTGATTATGATTAGATCGAATGCAAACTAGCAATCTTGCATCTCTGTCGGGCTTGACCTCCGGATATGTTGTAGACAGAGCGCGCGTACATTCTTGGAGACACGCGTCATCGTGACGGCGTCTTCATTATCAGAGTCAGCCCATTGATGCCGTCCGTGACCGGTCAGCGGGAACAGCGCTTTGAAACCTTACTGAAGCAGTTCGGGTCTATTGAGACCCGGAAACCTTCGAGTTTGATATGGCTAGAATCTAGCGAGCTTGGAAACTGCCTAAGATTTAAGTTAGGATTATAAATTCTATTTCTATATCTATCTATATTTAAGTGATGGGAAGAATAAACCAAAGCATGATTGTCCATTTAGAAAAGATGTCTAGAACATGTGATCTAGATTTTGGGCCAACTGCATTGAGGATACTTTATTAGTTAGTTGAAATTACAAAATATATTTGCATAAAGCCTCTTATATATCTTATCGATTGTGGATGACAGTATTTCCTCATGCAAATAGCGCCTATTTGGTTTTCTCTACAGGAAGGATTTTTTTGTCTACTAAATGTTGACAGGCTAAATTGCCCTTGACTCCATTTGAGATTCATTGATTGAATCTAAACGCACATTTTCATACGCATGTCTCTGTTTATGTGTATTAGTCATTGGCAGTACAGCAAAGCGCTTGAGCGGATTGCTCCGGCCCATCGTACAAATATTTATATGAACAATGTGTTAGGTTGAACGCGATTTTTGCGGTCTGCGCTCCAGCGAGGTGAATCGAATCAGTACCGCATTAGTCCATAAGAGCGCCGCCCGCGCACTCTTCCACGAACATTTAAATTTAAATTTAGAATCCCTCCCTTAGGATGTGTTTTGTTTTTTTGTGACTCGCGAATTCTCAGCCAGTGTCCTGTGGATCCTTTAAGTGAAGATTCGTTTCTACCATGTCGAGAACACATTACACAGTTAACGACGACGTTTACGGGAGGATATTGAAAACGCATACGAATTTGAAGCCGGAAACCGACTATGCTGAGGTTTACGAGGCCGTCGAAGGACTTGGTATGAGCTTTTACTTCGATTGTTCTAAATGCTTCGCGCGCAAGTGCTTGGCTACACAAAGAGGGCCCTGTCTCGACGAGAAGTGTAGTGTAGTTTTGAGAATAGGCGTCTCTGTATAGAGAGCACTTACTTGCGCGCTTATCATAATTAATCCCGTTGTCCGATAAGGGACAATGTGAGCTCTTAAGGCGTTATATTGAGATGTTAGGAAGCTGATGCAGATCTGAAGCCATTTTGATGGCATTGAACCCGCCCAAAAGAACTCGTTCTCGAAGGACGTGCGGGATTTACATGCAAACGGGCCACTTTACATCACTTAATATGTATTAAGATCAGTTCGAAGGCTTTTTAACGACCATATGCTGTTAAAAATATTTGTAGATTTAGAAAATTTCGTCTTAATGGACATAGATTTGGTAAAATATGTACGTTTCAAAATATATTTTTAAGTAGGTAGTTTTATTTTCATTTGTAATTTTCCCATGTATTGCGGACCTAATTTTCTTCTGTACGCTATAGATAAAAGGAGGTTATTTTATGCCATCTTACCTTTTCGCCGAGGTGATATACACGATGACAAATATTAGACTTTACTTGCTTACATATTTAAATACTTTTACACTACACTGCCAATGAAGTTTCAGTAATGAACCTGCCTATTTAGCAGGCAGTATTGACCCCCACAATCTCACGTGTATTTTTTTTTCATTCTACCAAAATTTAAGATTAATTTTATTGTATACACGGTGGATCAGAAAATACGGCAAATAATTAACCCACAGTATCGGCTATCAATTCTAAGTATATTGTATAGGTCTTTAATTTTTTTTGAGTTGGTAAAAAAAAATGTATATGGGATTGGTTGTGTGAGCGACGCCTGAATCCTATACAAAATATATATTCTTTACCAACTCAAAAAAAATTAAAGACCTGTACAATATACTTAGAATCGATAGCCGATACTGTGGGTTAATTATTTGCCATATTTTCTGACCCACCATGTATATGCCTAACTAAGAAAAAATATCTACCATGTGGTAGATATTTTTTCTTATTTCGTTCACTGTAGAAAAATACACGTGAGGTCTCCTTATACCCCTCCCACACCCCTCCCTCCCCCAACGTGATCTGTCGTGATTTTTTCGTACCAAAGACTTCTCAATTTTATGATCTTCAAAATCAGGTTTAAGGGTTTCCAGTCTCGACACTGTAGTGTCCTGATTTAAAAAAGTGTGTCCATTTTACATGCCAAGAATCCAACCCAATTTTAATTCATTGAAGTGATGTTTCGGAGTTAGACCGTTATTGAGTTTAACTCCTCTACAACTACAGCCAGTGACATTAAAATTAAAAATGTTGATTGCAATGAACTCCGGCTTACTTGCGTGACATCACCCGCCAGACTATTTATACAAGAGAGCAAATAACCAATTACTTAGTACATATCTAAAGTTAGTTCGCTGGCAAACTTGACACTTATTTTCAAGGGCTTAAGGTACGTAAAAACGAGTGCATCGAGGGCATTTAACAACGATGTCTAGCGATGTTTCCTTGAATTGAATATCGTCTTTCTGTCGTCTCGAACCTTCTACTCATGTTTTCATACTTGTATAAATTTACTAATTTTACTGTGGCATTGTGAACATATCATCTTTAGAGTAGATTCCGTTCTCCTAGTTATGTCATCATCATCATCATCATTTCAGCTGCTGCTGAAAACTGCTGGACATAGGCCTAGGCGCGCCACTCAGACCGGTCCTGTGCCACTCGCATCCACCGCGTTCAGGCGACTTTTACAAGGTCGTCACTCCATCTTGTTGGAGGCCTACCGACAGCTCGTCTACCAGTTCGCGGACGCCACTCTAGAACTTTCTGGCCCCCATCGGCCATCAGTCCTGCGAGCAATGTGCCCCGCCCACTGCCACTTAAGGTTCGCAATTCTTCGGGCTATGTCGGTGACCCTAGTTCTACTGCGGATATGTATGAAGTCATTTTGAACTCGTATTTTACTAACCTTCGGACAAAACATTGCATATTTACATCTTAACTGGATTAAACATAATACGCCATTCCACTTCATACGTAATCAAAATTAATCGAAAATCTACGCATCTCTACAACCTCACCTGTTAAAATGTCAGGTTACCTGTGAAAATGTTAGAGCTCTTTTGTGATCTTTATGCACAATGGTTTCACCCTCTAGATGTGACCCAGTGATTAACTCACTCAATTGTAAACCATGTCGTGGATAAATATAGCATCTTTCCTAATGTTATTATATGGTCTGATAAAGGAGTGGGTTTACGGCATGCATCGCAGGCAAGTGCTTTGGATTTCAACTGCGTGACCTCACGCCTCACACTAGTTTTATTTTTTAATTCAACACCGGCCAAATGAGTCTGAATACTTGAAAAATCGTTTTTTGATGCTTCGTTTTCCTTTTCGACTCGTCCAGTCTTCGCTGCGACGATGGAAAGACGTTGCAATGCCGTTATTAAAATAACCATTTCTTAAATCTGGTGACAACAACAACAACAATACTCCTGACCCATAATGAGGTTAATCCTTAACGACTGCCCAATAATCGTCGATACGATCACCATGATAGATCTCTAAAATTTAAGTAAGTATATTCTGATCAGTCAAACCTTGTCAGCTCAGCTACTCTCTGTGGCTACTCTTTAAATGATTAACAAGCAGCGGAATTCATCAGAATGCTATTGCTCGTGGACGTAGAGGTTCTAAATTTCTAATTTATTAAAAACAAAACATGTATTTACATTAACGTTAACTGGTGACAAATCGCTGATTGGCTATTTTTTTCTATTTTGCGTGAGAATTAATAAGAGCGAGATCGTGGGATATCATTGCTATATAACAGGACGGCCTTTTGAGTCATTTCACCTCATCGATGATTTCTACAAAGATGTCCATTGCAGGGCATAAGCAGGCATCCCCAAGGCTCGCCACTCAGACCGATCTTGTGTTACTCGCATTTACCGTCAACTCAGGCAGTCGGTGAAATTTCTGGCACAGAGGCATTCCATCTTAGGGCTCAGGGTAGGTAACGCATTCGCCATCTTATGGTTTCTTAATCTACCTCCTACAATCTACAATCCCCTCCTCCCCAGATGCCCTGCTCGCCCGATCTACCA
>OZ020278.1:1881560-1920418 GCA_963971205.1 Aethes cnicana | reverse complement strand
ACTACCACAACAAGCCTGGCTCGGTGAGTACTCTCCGGTGTTCCGTGTTCCTATACTCTGTAGACAGCGCTCCTAGATTAGGTCGGTCTACTACTACTACTACTACAACAGCCTATTTACGGCCCACTGCTGGGCACAGGCCTCCTCTCATAACGAGAGGGTTGGGCTATAGTCTCCACGCGGGCCCAGTGCGGATTGGGGACTTCACACACATCCTTGAATTACTTCGCAGATGCGTGCAGGTTTCCTCACGATGTTTTCCTTCACCGAAAAGCTCAGTGGTAAATTCAAATTGAATTTCGCACATAAATAATTTCAGAGGTGCGAGCCGCAGGTCGGTCTGCGTGATTGCAATAAAAAATTAAAAAGTCCACGAAGAATAGGTGAACTGGCAAAGTGATCAAATGGCTGTTTCGTGGATTGTGGTTCTATTTCTCAGATAAGAGCGTGTGCAGCAGCATTTTTCGCAAGACCTAGAAACCTGAAGTTTGTTAGTATTATTGCGGGCATCGTCAACTTCGGAACGGAACACCACGGGCCCGTCCGACACTACATGGCTGTTTTTTTAGACTTATCGGCGCGTATCTACTAACCATGTTACAATACGTGAGATGCATTCTAACAGTAATATTAGTCATCGAACTCTAACAGGAACTCTACAAGCACCATGCAGCGAAACGCACTAAATTATCAAAAACAAAGCATGTTTCATGATGTGGTCATATTATTACCATTGACGTGAACCAATATCGAACTTGGCTGCGGTTTTGAAGGGCCTTGGGGATAAATAACGCTGAGAACGTGTGTCATTGCTTACAGGGCTGCTATTGAGTCATTTTCACGGAAACCTTTAACCCTAACCGGATTAAAGTCATTAATAAATTCAAACTAATTGAGTAATAATAAATCTTCCGAATTTTCAGAGGTATTAAGACTATTTCAGAACTAACCCATAAATGCCATGCCCACTACCATATTGTGCTAACACTCATTTCTAAAGCGCGAAGTGAAAACATCTCGATGATTTATTTATTGCTGAACCGTTCATATAATGCTCATTAGGTAAAAAATGAGGAATCAGTGGGCATATGTGGGTTAAAAATGTCAATTTGTGCAATGTTACTTGTTACTGTTAGTTGTAGCATAGTAAAAGTATGGTTTTCCTTGTTTCTGGCTGTAGTTTCATAAATATTTTCCACCACAGCGCCATCTAGCTGTGAAGGTCTGTACTAGGTAACACACATGTTTGCGCAATCGTATTGTGAAGGCGGATCCACTTTTACTTGGAAGGTTTCCAAGAAACGCTATGGTCAGATCATAGGTGGCGCTCCTATGTCTGAAACTGAAACTTGAAAACAAACTCTTTTGTTGTGATGAAAATAGTAAAATTGACATGCAGTGTATGTTTTCAAAAAATTAAATGGCAATTATTAAGCAAGGCTATAAAATATAATATAAATTTTAATCATATAATCCTAGCTGCCATATTTTAGAAGTTCCAGGAACATATTTACATAAGGTATTAAGAATAAATAAATAAAAGCATGACAAATTGAGACTAGACCTCAGAAGTCACATGTGATTCTTGCATCCAAAACTTGCATCTAAAATGTTTCCAGATTCCCGAATGTTCCGATTCAGAGAGTACCAATGTAAAATATGTACGCATAATATATCATTGATCGATGTATAAATGTATAATTTATGGCTGCTTGAGGATAACGGATACACATTTAATAAATTTAAATATAACACTAATGTTGACCAGTTGGCTAATGTTATCCTTGTTTTTATTGAAGCTATCGAGATTTCATATAAAATTCCTCATAAAAGCATTCGTATATACTTACTTTGTTTTTTTTTGGGTGGGGGGGGGGGGGTATAACACAGCTCTGCCATTTAATATTCCCGTACATCACCATGTCCAAAGGACCTAACATCATCATACTTATGATACGTGTCACTGTCACACCGCTTCTAGTTGATTCCTAATTACTAAAATGAATAACTGCCATAACTGGCAGCAGTGCTCTGGTTATTTCACCGCGTCGCATTCGGTACATTGTATATTCTAGATTCTAGCTCAGTCTGCGTATAAAGCTAGAGTGATTGACGATCGCGCGCTTTTACCCTGCGCGGGAGTGTTTACAACCAAATTGCACGTGTTGCATTGCATCATCGGCAACATTGTTTTTGCTCGCTGTGTACACAGAGCTTCTATAAATTTAGAGAATGTTCACTATTTGCGCTTAAATTCTGAGATTAAATTGGCTCCTTCCCCTTACTCCCTTAAGTCACACACTAAAAATTTATTATGTGTTAACTTACAAAATCCAGGTAACTTCATCATTATTCTCATCATTTCAGCCGAGAGACGTCCAATAAACATATCTCACATGTAGTAACAGTTTCAGTTGAGTTTTAAATAACAATTATTTATTGTCACTACATCTTCCTTTCTCTATCACAATACTTACATAAGTATTTCAAGATTTTCCTGTTTACGTTCCAATTAAGTGAATACTGCATACAATCTTATTAATTTCACAAACCGCTCATACCTTAGACATTTTTATTTTTACAAAATGTTTGTGTATGAACATTTTTATTTAAGACATTGATATACCCAGTATGCTGTCCCGCACCATCTGAAGGCTCCACTGAAAACCAGCGCTGCTGCCACACTCCGTGTGACAACAGCACATGCTGAGTGGAGACCTTTTCAGTTATGGCATGTCACATAGCCTGTAATATTTGTTTGTATGTTTTCTAAGAATGTCGTTTGTATGTGCATGTCTGCTTTCTGAATAAACTTTTCTTTATCTTTACATCTGCACCGCCTAACCCGTTCTTTTGTCCCTAGCCCACATACCAGAACACTGGATCGCTCGAGAAAGTCATCCCGGTGAAGTACTCGAACAGCTCATCGGGCTATAACCCCGGGTACACGGCGCCGTCCGCCGGCTACGGCCGGACCACCGGCCGGGGAAACCTGTCCGAGCTGGACACACTGCTCGACGACCTGAGCAACGCCAGATATGGGAGCTACGGGGACAAGACGGCGAGCAACGAGAGGATCGGTGAGTTATCATCTCATCTCACCTCCTTACCACAGAATATTTAAAAGCCGGCGCGCAACTCGCGCCCAACTCGCCCTTACCGATACGCCTTAATGGTAGACACACATTCACAAGTGTACAGACGTCCTCGCACGCACACAGACGTCCTCGCACGGGAACATTGACACTTCATTCGAGTTGTGTTCGAAATTGTGCTTTTATAGGCCGTGTCCCTTTATGCCAAACTAGCTTTTTCCCGCAACTTCGTATGCGCAAAGATATTAAAATGTAAAATCCCGTTTTTTTCCGTTCCCGTGGGAATTTCGGGAAATCCTCTCTTAGTGCTCCCCTACGTTCCCTAAGGAATCTGCATGCCAAATTTCAGCTCTGTACGACCAGTAGATTCGGCTCTGCGTTGATCGATCAGTCGAATCAGTCAGTCAGTCAGTTTCTGGTTTTATATATGTATATTGTTTTATATGTATATAGATTACGTAGGGCCGGTCACCATCGAATGTATGTAAGCAAGCATAAATATCTGCAAACATGCCCTCTGAAAGCTTGACAATAAGATCGTCTTCAGATATTTTATGATCACCTTGTTCGCTTATACTTCGACTGTACGTGCTACAACTTGTTCCTTTCATTCATTTCGCTCTATCATTCGTCATCTCAGATTTTTTAAGCTACGTTTCAAAGCATTCTCTTTCACTAGGTAAAGTCGGGCTAAATAAACTCATCCTAAGACATCATTGCTGTTCGATTATTAAGGAAAACTGTCACATGTTCTGAGAAAACTTACAAAACCGAAATTAATCATTAGGACTTTTTTGAAAGCATATGCAATGTTGACCTTTTTTGCACCCTCCTACTCATACGCATTCCAAAATTTTCGTCTGTATTTTCAGACCGATCGAAAACAAATAACCAGAGTTATTTATGTATTATTAACTACTATGAAATATTCCTGCTTCTTGAAACCGAATCCAGCTAGGCAATAACGGTAGTTCTAAAATAACACTGACACGCTCTAAATCAATACGTCTATCCTGTCGATAAAGCTCATACATATTTATTCAGCCAGTCTCAATAATCACCGGAACGTAAGCAAAATTAATTATAACATCTTGTTTCAAAGGTTAAGAGGGTAATATATCTTGCTAAACTATTAGTCAGTATTGCAAAATGCTAAATCGACGATCCAAAGGTTGTCTGGTAGAGATCGCTATTAAACGATAAGACTGCCTGCTGTATACTATACTTTTTGTGTAATTAAATTACATTATGTCTGTACTGTTCCTTGAATGTGTGGTGTTCAATAATGTTTATTGTATTGTTTTGTGTATTGTAATGCAGATTAACGGTTTGCTCCTGTCATCTTAGATCATCATCCTCTTTCCACTTATTTTTTTACTTTGAGTTTTCGTTGATAAAGCAAGTTTCACTTCATAATCCTACCTGGGATTAATTTTTAAACTCGAAATATATTCCTTCCGCTTCCTTACATTGCAGTACGAATGCCCTACTCTACTAGGTATAGATTTGGTGGTCTGTCAGTCAGTTCTCGAGTTTTACCAATTAGATTATTCTGACGCAACTTCATCCGTTTGTAATTTAAGCTCAAGTAATCCATCCACAATATGTTCAATATATTTACTAGCCGTTTGCCCGCGACTTCGCCCCGCGTAGACTAAGAATTTGCGTATCCGATGATACTAGACACATAGATGGTTATACACTCAACAGCAATGAAAACGGGTCACTTTTTATAGGACTTTTCATAAAAAGTGTCCCGTTTTCATTGCTGTTGAGTGTAGTTATAGAAGTATTGAAAAAACTGGTTTGACCCGTAGAAAACCCGTTCCCGTAGAAATGTCGGGTTAAAGAGTATCCTATGTTATTCCCAGGGTCTCCAACTATCTCCATACCAAATTTCATCCCAATTGGTCTAGTGGTTGACACAGAGACACACTTTCGCATTTATAATATTAAAATTAAGGATTGCGGTGTAATGGTGTATTCCGCGTTTATCGTGTCACCGCCGTCGAGGCCGCCGCTTCCCGCCCAGGAATAGACGCCCCGGAGATATTAAAATCGATTTTTACATGAGATTTAGCTTCTTCATAATGTTTAGACGATACACTTTCTTGTGACCGAGGTATCGATTTCAGAGACTGCGTAACAAATTATTGTGTTAATTTCACACTGTATATAGGGTCAAGCAAAACGTTGTGACGATATTTTACCCACAGAATCAGCTATCGATTCTAAGCATGTTTTTTAGGTTTTTATTTTTTTTCGAGTTGGTAAAAAAAAGGATTTAGCATGGGATTCAGGTATCGCTCACACGATCAATCCCATTTTTTTTGCGTGTCTGTAAATGCTTCAAGTATTAGTACATTAGTGTCTTTGTCATTCTTAAGGTAGTAGGGTTAATACTGTAATGTCAGACTACCAAAATATCTACTAACACATACTAACACTATAATCTGTCGCAGATGTGAGTGCTTGACCCATTAAACAACACTTTATTCTTGAATTAACTGCACAGTTAACTATAAAAAATATACTCCCAATCTCCAAATTTCAAAAAGATAATAAAAACCCACAAACAGCAATGAACACAACACAGGCTTGTTCAAAAAGAGACATCAACCTCTATCTAAGTATAGCTACTCAAATACTTCATTGAGACGACAGCTTTTGAAGATATTTCTGATGCAATAGTACATACACTAACTCTTAATTATTATTATGTTTCCAAATACACTTCAGCAATTAAATTTACGCGATAACCACATCAAATGAGGCGTGTAATTGGTGGGTAAAAGATATAGTTACCCACTAATTCAACGTTTTGAAGATCGCAACGGTCATCTGGCACGACGTTGACAGCACATTTGACATTGAATCGTCTCGCATAAACATATTTCATGAGAAACAGAGCTTCCAAATGGTGCATAAAATATAATATGTGCGTTGTAAATTCATTATCTCGTGGAGTGCCAATGTTATACGCCGTCGTTAAAGATGTGTCTTCTAGTCTTCTACCATGAATTTATTTTTCTTCATTCCGTTTCTACTAGCCAGTGTCTTGGCTTCGATTATTTCAGGTTTATTTTTCTTTTACTCTAAACCAGCCAGCTACTTCTTGGCCTTCAATATCGGTAATCCGTCGTCGATCTCCCGTTTCTAATGGCTCTGTAAATCCACGAAGGACTCAGTGAAGCACGTGTTTAAATGTTTACCGGCCACAATGACTTGGCACGACCGAACCCACCTGTTCCAACTCTAAATGACTGACTCGTACACAATCTTTAATATTTTTGGCCGCTCTCGTAACGTTGGATTTAAGTGTTCAAATGTCACTTTTCGCCGAGTGAAGTTTGTGTACTCCTTGAAATTTTCGTGATTTACGCTTTCTATTAGTTATGATATATGTGGACGTTGCTTTGGTCGAGTGTACTAATTTGGCACGCCTGGCTTAGCAAAAACTCAATTATTCTCATTTGTTCCACCCACTTCGAGCGATTTGCAAATAAAGACAACATGAAATATTACCCTGGTGTATGTTATGTATTTACCTATTTATCCCGCATTGGCATACTTCAAAGGCCCTCACACTTACGCAGTTCGGTAGTACGTAACATTTAGACGATATTTTCAATCACACGTTTCAATTTAGTCCGAAATTTTCCTTCAAAGGCTACCATTTCGGAATCCATATCTAAATATATAAAACTCAAAGGTGACTGACTGACTGACTGACATAGTGATCTATCAACGCACAGCCCAAACCACTGGACGGATCGGGCTGAATTTTGGCATGCAGGTAGATGTTATGACGTAGGCATCCGCTAAGAAAGGATTTTGCAAAATTCTTACGGGAACGGGAAAAATGGGGATTTTACTTTTTAATCTTTCTGCGCATACGAAGTTGCGGGGAAAAGCTAGTTAATATTATAAATGCGAAAGTAACTCTTATCTGTCTGTATGTTACCTCTTCAACGCTTCAACCGCTGAACCGATTGAGATGAAATGTGGCATGGTGATATCCGCATTGGGCCCGCGTGGGGACTATAGCCCAAACCCTCTAGTGATGAGAGGAGGCCTGTGCCCAGCAGTGGGCCGTAAATAGGCTGTTGTAGTAGTAGTAGTAGTAGTATGGAGATATCCATGCCAAATTTCATGTTTGAGTCCCGGGAAAGAACATAGGGTAGTTTTCATCCAGGAAAAACACGTAGTTCCCGCGGGAACGCGACAATGGAATTCCACGCGGTAGAAGTCGCGGGCAGAAGCTTACTAGCTTTAGCTTAATACTACTTAATAAACTTTATGGGTATAAAAAATAAAAATACATAGTTAATACTAGCTTATACTATCCACTCTCCATCTCTGGATGGAACAAATGACGGTGGCGAGTTGCGCGCCGGCTAGATTCCGACGGGTGATTCCGTGGCCATTCTGTACGTTGTACTATTAAATATTCTGTGCTCCATTCGGTTTTAACATTATAATGCTAGGTAAATGTTTCTAAATGCATTTTTCTAAAGACGCTATTATCGCAGATGGGTACGCGCGCACCAACGGAGCGACCAGCCCGGCCTCGTCGCGGCCCACCGTCGACTCCCTGCTGGACCAGCTCAGCACTGACCTGCACAATGGGTGAGTAGAAAAAGTAAGGTGAACCTAGAATGTCAACCTTCGCAGAAAGCAGCGTACGCCCGAAATAAGTGTTGAATGAGATAATAGATGCGCTGCCTAGGTGACCTGTATGAAAATTTGAGTTCCATGAGCAATATCCAAGCCGTGGTGGCCTAGTGGTTCGACCTACCGCCTCTCATGCAGAGGGTCGGGGGTTCGATCCCGGCTCGCACCTCTAAGTTTACTCATAGGCGAAATTCAATTTGAATTTACAACTGAGCTTTTCGGTGAAGTAAACATCGTGAGGAAACCTGCACGCATTTGCGAAGTAATTCAAAGATGTGTGTGAAGTCCCCAATCCGCACTGGGCCCGCGTGGGGACTATAGCCCAAACCCTCGTGATGAGAGGAGGCCTGAGCCCAGCAGTGGGATGCAAGTAGACTATAGTAGTAGTAGAGCAAAATCCAGGGGGCGCTGTACAGGCTAAGTATGAAAATTAGTAGCGCCCCCTGGATATTGCTGATGTACGCCGTAATATAAGGAGATTGACTTTCTAATTCTTATTTAGAACTTCCTTGTTTCTGGTTACACAAACATAACGGGACGGTTAGTACGTTACGTACTTTTGAGTTTAGTACAATTATACGTTTATCTAACTAAGCCCCAATTGCACCAAGCTGCTAACCTCGTGTTAGTCTCTTAACCCACGTCAAATTCATACAAATAAATCTGAGTTAAGCGCTTAACCCAAGTTTTGCGGCTTGGTGCAAATGGGGCTTAGGAGATATACAAACAAGTATAGCCCGGGAACAACAATGATCGAATTTGCTGCGATGCTCCAAGGATAATTGGCAAGCTATTGGCGAAAACTTATTCCTGTCTAATTTGTATCATAGTTTTCTGTATTACCTACCGTTTAGTATGATATTGCTGTAAGTTTTCCTAAAATAATAAAAAGAAAAATAAAAATAACTATTCCATTTCTCATATATAGCATGGCGTATAGAGTAGATACTCTGCATGCTTAGTATCTGAACTAAAAACCAAACCTAGTAAACTGAAACGGTTAGATCGATCAAAAATAAACTACTGTTTAATTCATATTTCATTCCCTTGAAAATATAGGATTGTAGCGCTGCACATCTGCAGACCAAATAATTCACGAGCAAGAAACAATAGACCGATCGGCACGTGGTTTATCGATTGAACACAACAGTTGCCGCGTTTCATAATTAAGTACTTAACACTCCGAACAACCGTGCCAACTCCAACCGTACGGGAAGAAGTAAAAAAGACATATCATAAAAAATACACAAGGAAACCAAACCACCCAAATAACTCTAGCAAACGACGCGAGAAATCCACAATGTTTGTTAACAGACCCAATGATGTCTACTAACTGAAATGTACACCGCAAAGTACATGAAATGTTTGTCTTTACAATAACAAAGAGTAATTAATGAAAACATTGTTAGGTAAGTCTTTGATGTCGCGATCAAACGAAATCGTAATCGTAAACGCTGAAGAGGTAATTTCGTTTCAATAATACAATTACGTT
This sequence comes from Aethes cnicana, assembly GCA_963971205.1. NCBI lineage: Eukaryota > Metazoa > Arthropoda > Insecta > Lepidoptera > Tortricidae > Aethes > Aethes cnicana. The sequence continues at coordinate 1,911,157 of OZ020278.1, read as the reverse complement.
AGTAATTCTGTTAACATTGCTAGCAATACTACAAGTAAATATAAACATTGCAGTGATTACTACTTTGTAACACTTTGTAAAACTGATAGTTAGGTGTCGTTTTCACTAATTGAGCAATAGATTGACGATAAAAATTTTTCACGAAAATTAGCTTTTATGGCTGGCTGCAATTCATTCTGGCACGTTGATGACGAACACATTTGAAATTACGAGTCGGTAATCTAAACCAACCTATAAAAATGACACTAAACGATCGTTTTCGTATGTTTTATAAAAACGCAAGTTGATGGATTTTCTATAAAGAAATGAAGTCTATGTCACCGCGATACAATTGGCATGCACGTGCCTTTAGTCTTTATCTTCAAAAACCTCTCAAACGAATCCCATCCCAGCCCACGCGCTTACAGCTATTAAAAAAAAAGGTAATCATGCACCAGCAACAGTATTTAGATCCAGAACAGAGCTAAGGATCAAGGTCGCCCTAACGCTAACGACATGTTAACACCTTGCCCTTCCTGATAGCTCCCATGGTCCCGAGTCACCGGCTCGCGTCACGGCGGGCCGTGTGAAAACGTATTTCGGGCCGGCCGCAAATAGACCGGTGCACCGTCACTGCGTCGCTTTCTTCAAAATCTAATGTAAACACACGCTCGGTCGACTCCTTGGGGCCGGTCCAATCAGAATTTTATGGATATCGGGTTCACTATTAAACACAATTTGTCTAGTTTTTAAAGTACTAGAGTTGAATCTTGTTTCAAAACCGCGGAAGCTTGACTTGTGATGTGAATGAGTCAAATCATCGCGCTTTAAGATTTTGGTGGAAAGCTAAGACCAACTTGCATCAACCAGGGTTCTAAAGTTCTAAAAGTCAAACGGTCTAAATTAAATATTAATTTCTGAAAATATGACGGTATTTTCCTTCCGGCTTTATGGTTTGCAACCTTTATTTTTATTTTTTGGCGATAGAGGCTAATGAGATATATTTTTTATCAACTAACCACAAAACACTAAGTCGATTATAAGTATCCATTTATTTTCTTACACACATAAATCAAAATATAGAAAACTCGTCCGTAACTTTTTGGCTGTGTGCTATGATAACGCACAGTCAAAACTACTGGTCGTAGAGAGCTGAAATTTGGCATGTCGGGATTGTAGGGGAGCACTAAGAGAGGATTTCCCGTAATTCCCACGGGACCGGGGAAAAATGGGATTTTACATATTTAATGTTGACGTGGGCAAAAGCTTGTCCAATCGTAATTCTTGGTGCCATTTCATAAAGATATTGTCTAATTGATTTTCTTTCTCGGAGTAAACATGCTGAAATCCGGATTAATAGTGGCGCGAAAGGGGAGTGGTACCGCGCGTCTCGAGCTGTGCGCACGTATCGTACAAAAAATGTTGTTCCTCAATCTGTACAAAACTTTCAACAAGTATGTGTGCTTTTCTCGTTTAATATCTCTCTCTCTCTCTCTGTGTTAGTGGTTTCGTCATTAACATTCATTTTTAAAATAAACTTAGTAAGCATGTATTTCGTAGTTTGTTCTTGTCACGGCACCAAATTGTAATGCCCACTTAGATGTCTATTCATTTCTGTTAATTTGGTTAGAATAAGACCTATATTTGATAACAATCCAAAAATGCTGCACACAAACTTTCCTTCTTTGCAGCAATTTACTTACGGACGTTTCGACTGCAGATCCTCTCTATATAAAACTGGATAAGCAAATAAATGCGCAACACAGATTTAAAACTGCGCCGTAGCTACTCTGGTCTAAATATAAAGCAAGATGTATTATTATGATTATGACTGCACGTATATTCGCGCGTGCCGAAAGATTTTCAAGTACATCGTTGCCGTCCCGCAATGCGGTGATGAGATAAATGGCGTTTTACACAGCCTATAATTTTCCATGTGTCAACTCCGTTGATGTACAGACGATTGAGGAGTATTAACGGCTTGTGCGAGGTTTTTTAGCCCTCGAGATCTATCTGGTTACCTGCAATATTCTTACAAGACTTACATCAATATAACAGACGAAACAGTAAAAAATATTTTGTTGTAAAGTTTTCCCTGTAAGTCTTATGGCTTCATTATCAAGCCAAGTCAGATGGGTGATACGTATTTTGTCAGTTGAAAATTTGTCGCTCTTCACTTTTCGGTAGTCATTTCAATGAATGAAATACAACCAAGCTTACTGCGCTGTGTCGTATCGAATAATGATATGGTTTCTTCAAAAAAGTTTATATTTGAAAGGGCCTCGTGGCCAGTTTGCGTTGATTTATAAACGGCAGTCACGAGTATTTATATATAACCTTTCAGTTGACCTTTAAGCCGTGGTGGCCTATTGGTTCGACCTACCGCCTCTCATGCCGAGGGTCGGGGGTTCGATTCCGGCTCGCACCTCTAAGTTTACTTGCGTGCAAAATTCAATTTAAATTTACCACTGAGCTTTTCGGTGAAGGAAAACATTGCGAGGAAACCTGCACGCATCTGCGAAGTAGTTCAAAGATTTGTGTGAAGTCCCCAATGCCGGGGAGTCCCCAATCCCGCACTGGTCCGCGTGGGGACTATAGCCCAAACCCTCTCATGATGAGAGGAGGCCTGTGCCCAGCAGTGGGACGCATTTACTACTATAGCCTATTTAGGCTATAGTAGTAGTAGTAGTTTCAGCTGACAGATAGTATAAATAAATAACGATGTTAGTGTAAGGCGTGTTGACTTAATAATAGATATGACGTTCAAATAAAGCTCATTATAAATCCGATTTCAAGGACCATTTATATTTCATCTAAAATTCCGAGTTCTTTTAATTGTGGCTTTTGCAGTCTCATTCTCTCTTCTTATGTTCCTTTACACACACGTTTTACGATATTAATTTCGGAAACCGGAAGACATTCGAAAATAGACTTTATTACTTATCTTATACGTTAACGCCGGTCGTAATGGTAAATCAATCCGCTGCCGTCTCAAACGTCAACTCTTCGCTGCGAACGAGCGTTAAGTCAAACAATTATTATAAAGCCTGCATCAAACAAAACTCAATGCTATTTGCAGAGAGTCGAATATCGCCTGATCCGCACGCTATGATAATGATGAGCGCACCGAGCTTTTGGCATGGATGTTGAAATCCTGCGCAGTTTCCCATCCTAATTAGTGCTCATGCAGCTGCCACGGCATATCTAAATCAATATACTTGGTTCCAAGACATGGAATAATTTGCTAGCAGAAGGAAATATTAGGACTATGACATTAATGAAGAAGTAATTCGAATGCCAAGATAATTGACTCGAATGACAGTGAACATTGAATAATGGAATTGTTATTTCAAGGGAGACTCATATGAAATGATGAATGTGATGGTATATGCGAGAATACACACGTCAAAAGCTGTAAATTTTACGATTCTTACGTACCACTTGAAAATATGAGAAATGAGTTGAGCGGTTGCAAATTTTCATCTAGTTTTGCATGTCAACTTCTTGAAATATGAAAATGAGAATGAAAATTGAGAAAGATACCTTTCTTTATCTAGAATGGGCCCTTTGTGGATTAAGTTAAATCATATTCTCATTCTTCCTCACAGATCAAATTCTATCTATCCTTGTCCCAAGGTCTCTTTGACATTCTGCAAAAACGGGAACAATTATTCCTCTTTTTTATACCAATGGTAGAGGCAAACGAGCACACAGACCACCTGATGGTAAGTGGTCACTGCGGCCCATGGACACCGAAATCATATGATCCCCCATTAAGAAACCATAAGATATCGAATGCGTTGCCTACCCTGAGGCCTAAAATGGAATGCGTCTGTGAGGCGTTTGCCAGAAATTTCACCGGCTGCCTTAACCCCCTACCGGAACACAACACTCTCGTCTATGTTCACCAACATTCGACTCATCTTTATATCTCACTCATACCGATCCTGGTTGTCCGCAGTCGGTCCTCGACGTCGCCCGCGCCGCCGGGAACGCTGCCTCGGCCGGGCACGAAGCAAGTCACCGTGACCGTCCAGGAGACGGTCGTGGAGCCGGCGGCGCCCGCTCCCGCGCCCGCTTACTCGCCCGCTTATGCGCCCGCGCCCGCTTACTCGCCCGCGCCTGCTTACTCGCCCGCGCCCGCGGCCGCTCCGCCACGCGCCGTCGCCTCGACCGCCACGCGAGAGCTGGATGACCTGATGGCTTCGCTCTCCGAATTTAAGGTATCGTCAACAGCCTCGTTTTTATGGTGTAGGCGGGGAAGTAACCAGCGCCGCCCGTAAATACTGGCAGCTCTGTTAATCACCACCTATTGTGAGGGTTACCAGGCGTTCCTGAGAACAAACTTGATATGAGTTTGCTGTTTGACTTGGGATCACCAACGATAACTGTGAATGACCCCAGTGGGCCTTGAGATTTCCTTTTTCTAATTTGAAACTGGCACATTGCTGCAGAAAGATGTAGATTAACTATTTCTCTGAAGATATCGTGGTTCTCGCTAAGGTAAAGGATCTCACGAAAATGTGCACCCAGTGCCAAGATTTCAATAAAGCAAGCGCATTCAAACAAAAGCGACAGTGTTACAAGAACAGGTGAAAATACCTATGATCGTGCATTGCTTTGTTGTTTAGTAGTTTTCGCATTGGCTTGTCTATTCTCCAGAACGGACATAATAACAGCATCCCAAGCGTTTTGTTTTACGTTGATGTCTGTCAGCGCCAGATATAAATAAAACCGCGCTAAGTGTTTGGAAATCTGACGGCATGAAAATTCACTTCGATGTCGGTCAGATCAACAGATTTTTGGCTGAGATTGATAGATTTGATTGATTTTTAGTAGCTCTTTTTCGAAGAGTTCTTTGGGATATTTCGTTCTCAGAGTCGAAGGTTAATTGCGGCATGGTAAAACGGTAGAACGGAAAGGTAAAGTCATTGTATGTTAACGAATTTAAGAGTAAGGCTAAAGTTCATAACGCCTATGCTCTTTGAATGTCTGTTTAGCGTCTCAGTGAAACTCAGGACCACATTAATTGTGGGACGTAAACTTTATTGTGTATATACTACGTGAAATCGAGGCAACAAAATGAGGGCCAAGGTTTAAAAACAAAAGCCCAGAACACTCGCGGCTCTCCGGCGTAATGCGTAGTTTACACGTCTGTTTATTCATCCCGGCCCGTTTGCAACATTCATTCATGTTTCCGAATCAATGCGTTTACACGTCGTACCTGTATCGAATCTGGTTAGTTTACGAGTGGTAATCGACGTCGCGGTGATTCACGCGCCCTACGCCGGCGTTCGGCACACTGCACTACAGCACACCACGCTTTTCCGTTTATTATAATATTTACAAGTCTCCTTTCTTGGTCCACGGCTATTTCCAGCCGCGTAAACAGGCACCTCTCCAGCGGTGCGTCCCGCTCGCGCGCGGAGGCTGCGGCTAAAGATAGGCGCGTTACATCACGGAGTAGTGGGGCCGCCGGTCGAATATTACAACTCATAGAGCCGCTTCACGGGCCGCACTCGCTCCAGCCCTCCCCGTCCGAACGGTTCTGTACGTCGTCCTCACATATCCTAAAGACTTAGTCTCTGCGATGCCAAAACAATAGGCATCGTAAAGACTGGAATCCTCTCGTCTGTCCGCAGGTCAGCGGCTCCGAAGGCGGCACGCAGGTGTACCGTGAGAAGCGCGCCTGGCAGGAGCACTACCGCAGCACCCCGCGGCAACCCGAACCCGCCTCGCTCGAACACATGCTCGGATCCCTCCGGGCAGACATGAGCCGCCAAGGAGTCCAGACCCCCCAGAAGGGATGCTGCAACGCCTGCGAGAAGCCCATCGTCGGACAGGTGCTCACAGCGAAGATTCGATCGGATTTGTGCATAGTGGCCGGATTGTAACGGTGGACGTTGTGTGCAGGTTATCACGGCGCTGGGGCGCACGTGGCATCCGGAGCACTTCACCTGCGCGCATTGCAACCAGGAGCTCGGCACGCGCAACTTCTTCGAGCGCGACGGCCGCCCCTACTGCGAGCCTGACTACCACAACCTGTTCTCGCCGCGCTGCGCCTATTGCAACGGACCTATCCTCGACGTTAGTCCCTACCCAGCAGTCTTACTATCCGCCTCGCCCATCTGACGTTACAGCTCCGTCTTCTCTTCCAGAAATGCGTGACCGCGCTCGAGAAGACCTGGCACACGGAGCACTTCTTCTGCGCCCAATGCGGCCAGCAGTTCGGCGAGGACGGCTTCCACGAGCGCGACGGCAAGCCCTACTGCCGCGCCGATTACTTCGACATGTTCGCTCCAAAGTGCGGCGGTTGCAACAAGCCTATCATGGAGAACTACATCTCCGCACTGAACACCCAGTGGCACCCCGATTGCTTCGTCTGCAAGGTCAGTATAGTATCTGCACCTACAGTTCTCTCTACAGGTTACATGGTCCGGCTCGGTTTGTATCTATAGCGCATACGCCAGGTTAAGTATGGTACTTTAACTGGATGTTTCGTGCGCAGGAATGCCAAGTCGCCGTCAAAGGCAAGTCCTTCTATGCGATGGAAGGCAAGCCGGTGTGCCCGAAATGCGTCGGAGTGGATGAGGACGAGTAAAGGATGCAGCCCATGACCCCCCCCCCCCCCAAAACGAATGCCCTCCCCCCTTTTCTTCCACAGCTATGACCGTCGGCGCGACGAGGGAATGATCGTAAACACAAACGGATGTTACCAAAAACAAGCTATGAGTTAGTACTTAATAGGGATAACGTATGTAATATATTTTTGTAATATTATTGTAATTTATAAGATTTGTACAATAAAGAGAACAAGAATACAAAAAAAAACCAATAAAAATAACAACAAAAATAAATGGAAATAAACAAACAATGGGTCGAGGGTGGCGCTTGGCTGCTACAGTCAAGGTCGCGACCGTGACCTGCTGCATGTCGCCAAGGACGCCAAAACGCAGCGAATTCGTTAATGAGGTCAAGACTAGCGTGTAGGGTTTCCTATACACGCGCGTATTAATACCGCGTGACGTCGCTGCGTCTGCGCCGCGCCTGTAAATCAGGCTGCTTTGTTTATGGGCCAATGGATTAGGCGCTATTTTCACTCGCGCTATTTTTACGCCGTCGCCGGGCGGTAAATAAACGGATCGCGTGCAAAACGCAGCCACCGCGCGGTTTACGATGATGCGCTTGATTTAATCGCCTTCATCGCCGGCTTATATACAGTACAGCACACTCTGTATCTCACAGCCACAGTGCAGAATGAAAGACGTTTTTAATCCATAATCCATTTTTAAATTGTGTTTTTTTTTCTGTAATACATTCCAAGTTAATTGCCGATGACAATAAATATATTGAATATGATGCCAGTATTTTAGCTATACACCCTATGAAATTACAAGCTTCCTATAATACCCACGAGTAGAATCCACGACAGTGTAATTAAATTACATACTTAGTTGAGTAGCTAGAAACGAATACGACATAAATTAATAAAGGAACCTTTATGATAGTAAATATTCGTGTTCATCACACAAACATCCCTCCACCGGGACGGGATTTTCTAGGATTTAAATAAATAATCCGTATTTACGACTGAATCATCTACTAAAAGTAGTACGTGCCTTCCAGATTGTCATATAAAATATCCTCTACAAAAAACCTCTAGATCTCTGCAGAAATGATAGTGGAGCCAACAGTAAAGGTCTTATTACATTGGCTAACCAGGTTCCTGTATCCACAAGACGCCTCGTTTTGGCCACGGATGGTTACATTTGACAGATTCTTTCTCCAATGTCAAATTTTAACCATCCGTAGCTAAAAAGAGGCGTTTTGTGGTTATAGAAACCGGGCCCAAAGAACTTTATGTGAAACTTCGACAGTAAAAATACATATGTATCAAGAATTAAAGAGAAATACATAATTAATAAGTCTACGGGCAACAAATGGGGGCATTCTCATCAAGATAATTGGTTGTATCGATTACTGATGGCAGTTCTAGTGATACGTTGAAGTTTTATTAAATAGCCTTGACCGTATTTTTCACCCCCACTGCCAAACATAAGGGGGATAAGTTTTATGGCTGCGTCTGTCTGTGGCCTTGTTTCTCGGCAACGGATGAACCGATATTGATTTAGTTTTGCTTCATTTTTAAAGAAATTTGGTCCAGTAGTTTAACAATGGTCGGCGTTTTTCAGTAGGTGGTTATTAAATTTTCGAATTATAGTTTTTGCTCCAAGTTAAAATGGCAAACGAGCCATAATAAAATACAACCGCCTTTTATTAAAAAATATCTATAAATATATAGGAATATTATGGTACTTATTTTTTCTTTTTTTTTAGTTGCGTAACATGTTTGTGTTTACGAGATTGAAACAGGCAGCAGTTTATTTATTTATATTTATTTACTATCATCGAATCTTGTCTCTGAGTCTTAGTATATGGATCACAATAGATTAGCAATGGTCGCTGTGATACTGGAGTCTAGCCCTGCAAAGGTCAACTATATATACTACCATAGAAATTATATTAAGGCCCTTCCCTGACCCAGCATCGTCAAATTGCTCATTTAAGATCATATTTTTCTAAGAAATGTTAAAAGTTAAAAATATGAAAAAAACATATGTTATATTTGATTATATCATCCTTACATTGACAGCTTTCGATACACGTTTCACGAAACTTCGCTCGATACAATTTAATTCCAAAGTAACCTCTAACTCGAACCGCTAATCCAACTTTACTCCAGTTTATTATATCAAACAGTGTAAAACTAATTATAACACAAAAAATATCCATATTATATGCATACATCGACAGCTTTATAAATGCCATTTTTTTAGACGGTATTTTTATAGAAATTAAAACGTGTTAAAAAGTAACTAAATCGGGCGTTCTGTGCGTCGGGCTTTCTCTTTCACTCGTCCCACGAGTGACAGTGACGTCTGAGCTGGGTCTATGAACCGCCTTAAATGCGATAATAGATGTATGTAATGAAAAGCTAATTTAAGGAACGCAAGGAGATTGTCAGTCTACCTATAATTACCTTGGCTCTTGTACTACCATGACTAAAACCGACCAATCCCGTTCCAGGACTGCCGCGAGCCCTTCCACGGCGGCTCCTTCTTCGACCACGAGGGCCAGCCATACTGCGAGACCCACTACCACGGGAAGCGCGGCTCGCTCTGCGCCGGCTGCCACAAGCCCATCGCCGGCCGCTGCATCACGGCCATGTTCCGCAAGTTCCACCCGGAACACTTCGTCTGCGCCTTCTGCCTCAGACAACTCAACAAAGGCACCTTCAAAGAGCAGAACGACAAGCCATACTGTCACACGTGCTTCGAGAAACTCTTCGGTTAACACAGATGTCGCTGTTTATGATTCGCAAGGTTGCTAATTTAAAATAAACCGCTCTGCGCCGGCTGCCACAAGCCCATCGCCGGCCGCTGCATTACAGCTATGTTCCGCAAGTTCCACCCGGAACACTTCGTCTGCGCCTTCTGCCTCAGACAACTCAACAAAGGCACCTTCAAAGAGCAGAACGACAAGCCATACTGTCACACGTGCTTCGAGAAACTCTTCGGTTAACATAAATGGCGCTGTTTATGATTCGCAAGGTTGCTAAGTTAAAATAAGTTATCTTTCGCAGTATTGAAGAAGATGGCTGCCAAATAATAGTTGCTTTGTCTAAAATTTGAAATTACAAATATACACCAAGTACAGATTGACAAGCTTGTCGATAAAACTGCCCAGTTAGGTTGTGACGTCGCTAGATGGCACTGTTGTCAATGATGTGTACTATTCACTGTTAGTAAGGAGCAATGCAAGTATTCTTGTTTCTTAACCTGTGGTCCGTGGAATTTGTAAGGGGGTCCGCCGCGGTCTCATCTATGGATCATTGAAATCGAAATTTACTTCTGATTTTTACTAAGGGGGTCCGTGACACTGTGTTTGATTTCCTAGGGGGTCCGTGGACTGAAAAAGGTTAAGAAACGCTGCTTTACAGCTAGGTACGCTTAGGAAAAGCTGATAATGCGATTTAACTAATTACAATTATGGACTTAAATTACTTGGTTGTACAGTCAGCAGCAGAAGTAGATAAGCTGTCCAGGTGTTCAAAATGACCTACACACGACCTTATTCTTAAGACGTTAAAGGCGTGTGTAGGTCATTTAGAACACCTGTACAGCTTATCTACTTCTGCTGCTGACTGTAACAACGAATTGGAAATTTCAAAAATATACATTAAGACTACAGAAAAGTGACCCTATTGTTTACAATTGTAACTAAATTTGAACCGTATGTAAGTAAATTCATCGAAAATAATGTAAATATAACTGAAAGCAATATGTTCACTGGGTGACCACTTTTCCTTGTTTATGTCCATTTAATCTGATAAATATTCGTATGTCACAATCGTGTTTATCTTCGAGTCGGCTTTGTCTACGATGGATTATATTTATAGATAAGTTACAAACTATCAAAATGTTCAAGGAAATGCTGTGATTGCCGGTTTTATAAAATACAAAACGTAACAACTACGTAGTTTAGTACAAAAATCAATTGCGGATATCTACATAAAAGTAGATGGAAATAGAATTGTCTTATAGAATTTTGTAATTATATAAATTTCTTAATGTAAGAGGTAGTAAAGTAAGTGATGTTACAGTTGTAGTGTAGCAGTTTTGGGGAAATTCAGTTGTAATTATATTAACAAATGTATATAAATTATTATAATTCAAACCTGGCATAAACACGGAAGTGGCCATGAATGAAAAGAAAAAACCAGGAAATACAACTTGAAATCTAAAATAGTTGGCCTAAAAAATGAAACGTTACTAAGCAATTTGAAAATGGCGGTATTTGGCCGAATAGATTTACGTGGTGTCTTAAAAAGTCTAACTAGTGCATGTGATGTGATTATACTAAGAATTCTACTAAATATTCCACGAATTGGATAGACCTTGGATTTTAAGCGTAAGAGAACATATGCGTGAAATTGGAAGTCTGTTTCAATGTATTAAATATCGTCCACTGTCAAAACGACCTAACCTTTATTATACTTAATGTAAGTTTTATTGTTGTATGTGTAGAGTACAATTTCGTTATTCGTTATCTGCAAATTGTTAGTAGCGTTTCCTCTTTAATTGGTTAGTCATAAAAACAGCCTTTTTTTCTCCCCGATAATTTTAATTGCTTCTGTAATATTCGGTTCGAAGTTCAAACAAACAACCAAACATAATGTCAATAAATAAAATTTATAAAACGTGAAGGTTCTAAAGTAAAATGACGGGTATGTAAATAATGTGTATTAAATATTGTCACTAATGCTTTTTTCTGGGCTCAAGGTCTCAGTCATGAATCATTTTTAGGAAGGCCGTCAAATTACCATAATACTAGTCATCCATTGACATTTCATTATAGGCAACACTTTGTTTGTTCTGTATTCACTATTCTGTTGCAAACATCTCAAAACGCGAACGTATCTTTCGAGTTATTAAATTATCAAAAGGCCTATTTTTCGCTTCGAAATGTTGCGTAAAATCTTATATTATTATATAAAAAAGAATATTCTGGCTAAAGCTCAAGTCCGATTTGGCTGATTCTTTTTTCGTTTTATTCCCCGTGATTCAGGGAAGATTTAGAAAGAAAGAAAAATCGGGATAATAACTTTGTATGGGAATCCGTGGTGATACGAAGTTCACCGGGCCAACTAGTATTGAATACAATTTGAAACGACGTAAAACATGAAATGGGGTCGTCCTAGAAAGCATCGCATATCGATCGGCCAGCTCATCATGAAACCTTTGAACCACCTATTATTATGCGATACACAATAATAAGAATAAGCAGGTATAGCAAGACACAAGTTAGAAGGCGCGCGGTGAAGCGTTTAAGCCGTTGACGCAGAGTCTATTGTTGCTTAATCCGCGCGCCTTCTAAGTTGTGTCGTGCTATACCTATTGCTAGATGTCGAAAAAATTGTCTGAACAATATAATACGATTCTGGAAATCTCTATAGCCGACTTGCACCAACGCAGCTAACTTCTACTCGAGTTAAATTGTTACATCTAACCCTACGTTAAGAGGTTAACCAGAGGTTAGCGGCTTGGTGAAAATGGGCCATTATTGTAATTACTAGGTACTCTACATTGTTAAAGGGATTCAATTAAGTATGTTTAATTTTCATTATTTGATTTGTCTTCCAACGTAATAACATTTTTTCTAAGTTTCCAATGAACAGACCTAAGTCTGTATTTAATTCTATACTAGATCTATCTCAACTATATAGGTTTTCATGATTCATTTAGTGGAAGCTTTCTTTTTGCTAGTTTGAACAATTCAATGAGACAATTATCGCGTAATTTTTGTATTAAATACAAGCGTAAAGTAAAACTAGCTAGAACTTTCTTTTCTGTCGGTAATCGGTATTGTATCGAACTAGGCTTTTTGTACCTACAATATACGATTACTCTCCAATAAACACAAACATCTGTATCAGGAACGAATTGCGACCCCGCTTATCGATATGTACCCATGCACAGCAAAAAACGACTTGTAAATATTACAATACGGTTTTATTTTAAGTGTAATCCAACTTTTTATGTGCATTTTAAGTAAAGTTACGCTTGGATCGTTATCGCTCGTCGTTAAGTTGTATTCTTCCATTAGTTTTAGAGCTGTACAGTTATCGCTGCGTTGTTAAAAATTTGGTTATTACTATGCTATTTTATTGTAGGGTAGTTAGCAAGTGCCAAATGTCGGGCAGTTGCTGCCGCTCACTTCACGCTACTGAATCAAAATGGTCTATGATAACATATGATGAAAAGATTTGACAATAGATTTGCCTTGATTTTCAGTAGATCTGACAACGAATTTGGGTCTGCCTGTGTTGGCGCCACGCCTCGAAGGTAGAGAGTTCGGTTATAGCGTTCCCGCGGGAATTGAGTGAACTATAATAAATTATATACTTAAAACCTTCCTTTTTAATCACTCTATCTATTTAAAAAAACCGCTTCAATCCGTTGCGTAGTTTTAAAGATTAAAAGGACAAACAGCAGGAAGCGACTTTGTTTTATACTATGTAGTGTTGTGTCTATTACGGCACATTTGTCCTGTACTCTTGTTACTTATTTACTATCCAGTTTGTATAATGTAAAGCAGAAAAGGTTAAGCGAATGTCGCATTATCAACCATTCTACGGGCTCTGTATCTTTTCGATTAATTATCAGCGTTATGTAATTTCTTTGTTATCTATTTAACATTTGACTGATGTTTATGTTGTAGCACTTTGTAGCTATAATTTGGTGAAAAGAATGAAAAGAGTCTCCCAACCAAAAAAACTATAAACTTGGCCTAAATCGAAAGACCTAAAGTTCTGCTGTGCTCATTAGTGACACAGTTCACCTCTGTAATTTAAACAGAAATATAATATGTTGTTGACACAGCTGCGGCTATTCAATATTATGTACCTACATATTTTTGTGTTCTTTGTCGTCAAGTCGAATTCAATGTCAAAAATTCAAAATGGCGCGCTTTAACATCAATAGTTATTTTTCAAACCCGTTTTCTTATCATCATCATCAGTAACAGGATGCTGTTACCGATGACTGTACCGAATAGAGATGATAGGATATAAGAAAGTGGGTAAAGAAAGCATGACTCAACTTTGAAGGCGCACGGCGAAGCACTTAGCCGTTGACGTAGCAGTCTATTATTGCTTAATCCGCGAGCCTTCTAAGCTGCGTCGTGCTATAAAGTCACTATAAAGTGATCCTCAGAAGTGAGCGGCGATATTTACGTTATCGCTTCGCTTGGACGGTGGACGAGGCTGCGGCCGTAATCAATGTAAACGTAGGCTAAGAGAACGATTTTATTGAATCTGTAATATTTTAACAAAATATATTTAATGTTTTTTTACGGCGCTGTTTTATTCTGTTAGATTATTTTCGTATCAGAGGGCATTTACGCGATGTTTAAGTAATCCCACTAAATTAGATACAGTTTGGTTGGGTACAGTTGCCATTAGATACATCGTAGTGGGCGAGCTGATATTTTAAATGTGAACATGCACTCTAATTTCTTGATAAGATCGTGATCATTGCACCCTGTTCGTTTCCATATATCTGATGTAGGTACCACTAATTTTAGAGCACGCCAGAGAAGTCTGATATTTTGTTTAGGTATATGTTGACTACCTGCACCACACGTATTTAGGTATGTTTGTGAGAACTTGCAAACCCGACTATTGCGTTATCTCTAGACTACCTAGCGTAGCGAAGTAATTAAAAACAACCATTATCGGGTTATTTTCGTATCGGCGGGATTTCCAGCCGATAGCACATCACATACATACATTTGTAGTTGTAGCACGCGGCGTACATGATTGATTAACCATTGATAACGACTTGCTATACGTATGTTCTAAAAGGGATAAATAAAACCAATTTATTCCACAGAACACTGATATATTCACAGCACTTAAATACGTACCTAAACTTAACATAACACTTAGGAGAACTTTCACCGTCGTCGCTAAACTCGGGTTAGCGTCTAACTCGAGTTAAGTTGATACAAATAAACCTGAGTTAAGAAGCTAACCCGACGCTAGCGGCTTAGTGCAAGGGCCTTAGCCAACGATAGAAAATACCTACGCGAATAACTTGTCATTTTTTATAAACTTAATTATTAATTTAATAACTTAAAACGAGTCAGTCTTAGGTGAGAAATGCGCAGAACCGTTCCCTACGCTAAGCCAGGGAAGAGTTCTGAGAAAGATTCGCACCAGAAGTCTGACAGGTCCATGGAGTCGGGCTCACTGAGAGGCGAGGCTAGGGACTCGTATCCCAGATCGCTGAAGCTCGTGTGGGCTGGAGATACTGCTAGCAGATTCTCGTCAGCCGATCTGGGGGACAGGCTCATCGGGGAGAGCATTTTCATATCTTCAAATGAGACTGAACTGTCTGTTAGGGAGGTAAAGTCCGTTTGCACTTGAATAGGTGCGGGCTCTTCGACTATTTGTTCTTCGCATGGGACCTCTATCGTGACGCAGTTGGCTTCTTCGAAGCTCGCGTAGAACATGTCTCCTTTATCGTTTTGTTCCTCCTTAACGTCCGGCTCGGCCAGGCCAGGGTGGGGGTGCGCGTAGGAATGCTGGCTCAGTATCCTGTGGACGTCGTGCTTCAGGTCTACGACTCCACTTTGACAGGGTTCCAGGTGCTCTGCCGCGGGCCCCACCACTTGAGCTCCTTCAGTGCGCTCTCTAGACTCCCCGACTTGGAGCTGGAACAAGAACAATATATTTTAGAAATAAACGTTACCACTTTTGAGTTAGGACGAAGTCTGTTACGGATTCGTTTTGTGAATTATTTATTTATGTGCGTTTATTTATTGAGTATGAAAAACTACGAACACGAACAAGAGCCACCGATTCACAAAAACAATCTGAACATTTTGTTTTGTTTTACAATAACAATAAACGAGTTGCATCAGACTAAACCTTGGACAGACTTGATTGCGTCACTAATATAAGCCAGGTAAGTAGGATGACGTTACTCGAGTGTAGCAGTTGCATCAGCCGCCGGCTCATTTTAGAAGGGGCGTATGAGTCACATTGATATATCTGTTGTTTTCCTTTGAGTCAACAATGTAGGGCGGTAATTCCAATTGAATACAATGATGTGATGAGTGAAAACTTTGATTGTCAGGAAATTCCCAGAAAGTTACTGTTTGATGAATTATTGTTAACAGTGTCTTTTTTATTTATTTATTTATTTGAAAAGGTACACCAACAACAAGTATATTTACACATTGGCAGAGAATACATAGCAATAGATGGAAACTGATATACAAGTCAATTATAGGTATACTCAACATTCTTAGTCAACATTAGTGTTAGTTACAAAAACAAAATAAAATATAATATGTATGTCAATGTTATTTGCTTAGAATTAGAGTTAATACTAATATTTTTGGATAATGTTGTTTGATTAATTGAAATGAATATAAAAAGATGGTATCAATGTCATTAAGATTTTTCAATAAATTTACTTATGCTATCTTTAAATGGAGGAAGTGTATCATGAAAAATGTCAGTAGTAGGTACTTTTTTTGTGTCAGTAGGTACCTACCTATATTATTAATTAATGCGTTGATTATTGTTTCTAAGGAAAGTTCTCATGAGAACTATCCATCGAGATTAGTCTAATCGAAGAGTTTTAAAAAGTACTTCCAATTCCAATCATTCTCGGCCGTTTCTTGTTTAATATTTTTTATTTGTCCTTATCATTCAAAGTAGTTAATTTGATTTTAAATCGTGAAAAGCGTTAAGTACTTTAGATAAACCTTATCGCAATGATAAAAGGGCATATCTAATTTATCTAATGGTGTCCATATTGTTTTAGGATTATTACAGAACCATGAATGCAATTTTCATTTCAGTACAAGTATGTAGGTATAAATTTGCCGCCGACCGCAACAGGTGGAAACAGGTCATCCGAGAGAACCTGACACCGGATGGAGGCCACGACCCTCAGTCATGGAGATAACCACGAACGGAGGGGAGGATGTAGGTAAAATGTTTGGAATACTTACATCTTCAGCCTTTCCTGCAGCACCTGCATCAATTTCTTGGAGGAGGGAGTCTGCCAGTTGATTGAGGGTGTCGAGGTACTCGTCGGAGTCGAGGTGTGCGAGGAGGTCTGCGAGAGGAGACACATCGCCAGCAGCAGTCGCGCCGCGCGCAGTGCCGGCGGGGGCCCCTCCTGCTGCCGAGGAGTAGACTCTGCCGGTCCCCGGGCCCCCGCGACGCTGCGCGCCGCCGCCTCGCTGCGGAGCTGCGCGTTCTCGCTCAACAGCCGCTCGTTCAGCGCCTTCAGACTCTCAACCTCGCTCAGAAGCCGCTCGTTCTTCTCCATGAACTGGTTGATCCGGTCCTCCATCTCGTCCATCTTCGCCTTCTTGCGGTCGCGGGAGGTTTGCGCCGCCACGCGATTCTTCAGCTTCCTGTTGATTATTGACATTGTTAGGATGTTTGTTGTTGTGGATGAAAATTCGCGCGATTTATCGTCGTGCGTAGGTATTATTCTCTGCGCTTAACGTGCGCATTCTTCGCATTTACTGAATACACAGGTACCTAACATTAGTTGGTAGGTACGTATATATTTACAATCGAGACGTTAAATTTAAGAGTATATAACGTTAATGAGAAGCACCCTTTAATTAAGCAATTAAGAAGCTTAATTTAATAAACTTTGTCTATGAACTCTTTAGTGTTAGTCATCGTTTTATCTAATTTGTCATACCTAATTTGAATATGAATAAAAAATGCAATGTAAATAATAAACCTATAATCATCTGCATTAGGAACACGTTAAGTAACATGATGTAAGAGATTTGGCAAGCTTATCGATCCATTTAAAAGCATATCCTAATGCTCTTAGAAGTAAAGTGTTAAGTCAACATTTCATCAGCATTGCTTATCTTAGATTTAGAATGTCGTCACACCATAACGGGACAGGGCAATGTCCTCAGGCGCAAAAACTGAATCCGCTAACTACCGCTACTTTAAGTATCCACGCAGGCACATTCAAAGACTGCATATTATAGATACTACACTAGAGGACACAGTGGCAGTTAGAAGGTACAACGACTCACTTTCTTTGCATCTTCTCCTCCCACGAGAGATGGTCGAGCCGCCGCTTGCGGGACGGCGCGGGCGGCGGCTCCAGCACCACCTTCGTGTCCACCTCCTCCATCAGGTAGTTGTTCGGCACAGTGATGATGATCGGAGCACTCATCGTCAACACTTTAAATTCACCGCTCGATGTTAAAGTTTTGGCCGCATACCGCGACTGCTCGGTTCTAATGCATTAGAATCACTTCACTTTGTTAGAGGCTGAGTAGCGAGCGAAGTCTGCGTCGATCATGTTCGGAGGCTCAGTTCGTACTGTAGCTTCGAGAAACTGCGTCGTGGATTTACGCGATTGGTGGAGCGCTATCAGAGGGCGGATGCGACGCGTCGACATTTTTAGACAAGGACAGCGCTTTGCGTCGCGCGCTTAGCAGAAAAGAGATAGTTAAGTGACGTTTAACATTCCTCCCTACCACGATACCGCTGTTGTTAGCGCATGATGTCGCAGAAAAATGTTATTCGTGGTAACGGCAATCGCCGGCAATAACAATGAGTCCGTCCCGGAAAGTAATTGCGTAAAAATATTTGATATCCTTTAATAAAGTAAAATTGCTAACACTGACTACTTACGTCTAACAGTTTTGTTGCAGTTCATTTAATAGAAAACACGCAGTCATTCATAAAAGCAACAATGAATGGAATGAATTTATGTTTATTTCATTTCTACTTTTGATTGCTATTATTAGTTCAAAATTTAAATAATTGTATTTGCTTCTACTTATTGCTTTGGATTTTCCTACGCTCATTCTAGAGCAGTCAGTGCAGTCTAGGGAACTACTTATTATGTACTTAGGTTCTTTTAATCGTCGCTCCTGATTGTATCTATATACCTACACACAGTGACACACACAGTAAAAGCCCATTTGATAATTTTGATAACCTAGTAACCTATTATTGAATCATGGGTTTGTAGCACTTTTTAGATATCAATAGGTACTTTTTGTATAAAAATTGAATTGCCGTGTGTTAGTCTGGCTAAGGCTAGTGAACTGCTGGAGCGATTCGGCCTTGTAAATCGATGAACGCCGGCTGCGCGCACGAAAAACATGACGCAATAGTAACGTTACGCCCGAGCCGAGCCGTTACGCGCAAGCGAGAGCGCGGAACAAGCGACAGAGAGGCACGATCGGCCTAAGCCCTCTCAGAGTATTATATTCCTTGGGCCTAAGCGTGGCGTTATCACGTAAAATTATCGTCCGGAAACCGACCTTACAGACAAACATTTTTTTTTCTTTTATTCCCTGTGCTTCAGGGAAGGTTTAGAAGGAAATAAAAAGGGGAGTCCGTCGAGATAAATTTCATAAAATTTTGTTTAGTGGTTGGTTTGTGAAGAAGCAAAAAACAAGGAGACACCCAAATTCCGACACAGATAAACTGTCTATTATCATAATTAATAGGAAAATTAAAATAAGACGATATCATGTAGTTTAAACTTAATATTATATTAATATTACTTCACACGATAAAATACAGTTTTAGTCGAATTGATATTTTTATTTCAATGGACGGCGGCGTCGGTCAGCGCCTGAAAATAATGTCTAGGCAAAAAATTTACGAGAGAGAAAGAAGCGGATGCTGTAGGCGCTAGGTGGTTGCGATAAAATGAGAAAATGAAAAGCTTCGTTTACACCTTGTTAACAACAAATTTATGTGAATTTAACGGTAATTTTACGTCTATAATTATATTATTATATAATTATAGACGGAAAAGCGTCAAAAAGTAACTCTACTTTGATTAATAGAAAACGGCTTTATGACACAAGCTTTTGCCTCTATACAAAAGAAAAAGCAATAAAAAGAAAACGAACTGTCACGTCACTGTCATTCGGGGTTGTCAGCTTTGTCGCTACTCGCTAATTCGCTATGTGCCTACTTTTTTGATTGAAGTGAAGTGCTATAGCAAAAAAAATACGGAATAAAATAAATACCTCAACTTAAGAAGAAGTTAAGAATATTTGAAGTTATTCACGATGGCTTCCACCAGTCAAGACTCTCAGTCGACAATAGCCCAAAAGACATGGGTAATGGCTAACAACATTGAAACAGTCTCCAGTGTTGACGAAATATATCGCTACGACAAAAAACAGCAGCAGGACATACTCGCCGCTAAACCATGGGAAAAAGAGTAAGTTCTTCACAAATCTTTATTTGAGTAACTCTATCCAGTATATAATCAGTTGTTTTTTTTTTCAGTCCACATTTCTTCAAAGATATAAGAATTTCCGCATTAGCATTGTTAAAAATGGTTATGCACGCTCGTTCTGGAGGCACACTGGAAGTTATGGGACTTCTATTAGGTATATATTTTAACCTGTAATTAACATGATTAGCGTGGTTAGTATAACCTGTTCATTATAAAAATGTTTTTTTTTGTCTCATAGGTAAGGTAGATGCAAACACAATGTTAGTAATGGACTCATTTGCGCTTCCCGTGGAAGGAACTGAGACACGCGTCAATGCTCAAGCACAGGCTTACGAGTACATGACAGCTTACATAGAAGCTGCAAAGCAGGTAACTTCCTACTACTTACGCTGGCTTTCCATTGCTGGTTGAGCAACCCTATTAGGACTTTAACAACATCATACAATCACTTCCATTGGTAGCATCTGCTTATATCCAGGTTTAGTGTAGGGGTAAACAATCTGTATGCTGTCTAGTTGCAGTGGAGAGAAAACGTTTATCATCAGTTGATGAATGAATAAACTGCTTTACTTATCATAATATTTTTTTATCTCAACCTTTCATATGCCATTTCTCTTTTCAAATTTTTTTCTAGCTTGATCTTCAATCAGTCTTCTTTGACTTATCAGATGTGTGGCACATTTAACTTTTATAGAGGTCTTTCTCCAGTGAGAATAGTCCCTCGTGATTGTAATATTGCTACTGCCTTCGGTGTAGCATTCTTATATAAGTCCCAAAATATTGACATGCTTTTTGTACTATTGAAAAATATTTTTTAGAGATTTTTACCACACTTCTGTCCTGCAGGTTGGTCGCCATGAGAACGCAATTGGCTGGTACCACAGCCATCCGGGCTACGGGTGCTGGCTGTCCGGCATAGATGTCTCTACGCAGATGCTGAACCAGAACTTCCAGGAGCCATTCGTGGCCATCGTCATTGATCCAGTTAGAACCATTTCCGCTGGCAAAGTCTGCCTTGGTGCTTTCAGGACATATCCAAAGGTATGTTTCTTTTATTAACTTGATTTTACTAATGAGTTTTAAACCAAATCTGTGTAGTGTTTATCTGCTTGTTTTCAAGTATATTGTGGTCTTGTTTGGCATTGATAAAATGATTTTAGGGGATTTTTATTTACATTTCATTTTAGGGCTACAAACCTGCCAACGAAGAGCCCTCAGAGTACCAGACAATTCCTCTGAACAAGATTGAGGACTTCGGAGTACACTGCAAGCAGTACTATTCCCTAGAGGTGTCCTACTTCAAGTCGTCCCTGGACCGGAGGCTGCTGGATTCCCTGTGGAACAAGTACTGGGTGAACACGCTGAGTAGCTCCAGTCTCATCACCAATGCCGAGTACACAACGGGACAGATTTATGATCTGTCAGACAAGTTGGAGCAGAGTGAAGTGTGTTTGGGTAAGTTAGCCTTTTATTAGTTGTTGGTTGAGTTTGTTTGAATATATTAAAATCATACTCCAATATCAGCTACATACAAAGATACATTGACAGGCCTTAAAAATGCACCGACAACTTTAGGTGGAGTAGGTTTGATGCAGTCAACTGGTCTATGTGGCAAAACATAAAGCGGCGATTAACACGTTCCCTGTCCGAAGGCCTAAGAAAGCCTAAAGAAAGACATGAAGCTTTTTTTCACAAGTCCATGCTCCCACATGGAGTCACTGCTTCATACTAAGATACGTATACATATGTCAGTTGGACTTGTGAGATTGTGCTGTCATTTTATATGGGGACAGGGAATGTGTTAAACACAAATGACGTATGCAATTCTGCGAACAAAGGAGTGTAATCGTCACCTTAGGGAGGCCTATGTTTCAGTAGACGTAAATAAAACTTTAGTTGATGTGATAAAACAACATTAGTGGATATATTTCGGTAGATAAAAGTAAATTAAAACTTTAGTTGATGTGATTATGAGCTGATGTGTGAAATATTGTCAGGGCGCGGCGGGTTCATCGTAGCGGGCTCCGACCCACACGACAAGCGTACGGAGGACAAACTGGGCAAGGCCACTAAAGACGCCTGCAAGACCACCATCGAGGTCATCCACGGGCTCATGGCGCAGATGATCAAGGACCGCCTCTTCAACGGAATCAGCGGACGACCCGCACCTGCCACACCCATGATCGAAGACTCTTAAACTTTCTATAACTTGTGAGACTTATAACCCTAATAAAACACGTGAATAAAACAAACTTTTGATTATATAAACATTTTCAAATATTTATTAACCAATTTACATAAAATCATTATAATATATGTACATCTTTCACATAGCTCTAGTTATACACAAAACCATAACATCTCACGTTGTGGAGGGCTTTCTATTTAATCAGATACAATAAAATAAGCACCAAATTACATTTTTTCTTTATAAAACTTTTGCAAAGCTCCGTTTATGTATTGGGAAATGATACACCTATATAATTATACTTTATGATTATAATAATAAAATAAACCCCGTAAATTGTAGTCAGCAGGATTCATTTTTCTCCTATCTTAACAAGCTAAATATTCCATTTATGTGCTGGTTAGGTAAGTTAATCGTAAACATAAATAGGACAAAAATCAATTTTAAAACTAGTGCCTACTTAATGTTAAAATATCCCAAATAACCAAGTCGGGAATATAAAATGTGAATGTTATCCATAATGCATTTTGATTAAAAGCTGTATTTTATTTACAATTTCCAGGAATATAAAATCTCTGCGCGGCTTACTATACGAGTCCTAGCCTAACTACCGACCGACACCACGCGGGCGGCGAGTCTCACGCGATCTAATATTAAATCAAAGAAATGCATCGGGACCGTGTACTAAACTAGACAACACTGAACATATTCTACAAGTTCAATAAATAAACACAGGCGTGCGAAATTTAAATCAATGACTACTTTTTTTAACGAAGGGATATTTTAACTTGTATTCTAAGTGCTTTATCACACGTAAATTATCATATAGTAGTTGAATTTTAAGTACACTCCGTATAGTTCCCGGTATCACTCTGACTGTACAATTAACGGACACGCGCAGCAAGAGGAGGAAGTTTATTAACTTGTTTACTTTCGTCACAATGTACGTTTATAATAAATATTTATTTTTCCTAACAATATAAGCAGCAAATCTGTAAAGGCATCGAACGGCGCTGAGTTCCGTAATAAGTAGTTCAGACTGGGGTAGGTTCTGTATGAGATTGTAGTAATACTGACAATTATGTCTGGTCATTAATAACTTTACATGACATAACCAAATAGAATACATTATTCACAGTGTCTCCAATTAATTAACATTGATGGCATCATGATTCGAGTCACAATGTGGGGGCCACAGTTCTGCTCATATTTTTAGACTAAGGCTAGTCTTATATTCATCATATTACCTAAAATGTGGAATGTTATGAAATCTCTCAAGTTAGCCAAATATTTCACACATAGATTGTTGAGCTTACAATTACCGCCTGAACCTACTAGTCCTGCTAAATAAGGGCTACAATTTATTTGAACATCACTATCATCTCCGATATGTACAAGCAACTTGTCTCTATGTCAAGGCAATATTGGCGCTAATCTCAAGCGTTTAATTACAGAACTACTTCATACTCCTAAAGGATGGGGGTCCTAAAGAAGTCAGTCTTTAGCGAGAAACAAAACAGCTAGTGATTGCGTAAGCTGCCACGGGGACATCAATTTTTTAGCAGTTTACAGGAAAAAAATATTATTTTTCGTTTATTTTAAAATAGCAACAACCTTGTTTTCAATCGACACTGTTGGATTAGTTAGGCCTTTCGTTTACTTTCATCTTTTATCATCCATTGCTCACAACCCCTTAATATCTTCTTTAACCATATGACACAAAAAGTAAAGATGCTCTACGAAGTTGCAGTAAGTTTTGCCTTGTACAATGTCATGTTTTCGGTTTATTTTAATTCAAAGTATTTTTTTTTTACAACTGTAGAATTTTATCACGTTGGGTAAGCCTCGGTTGCATCGAAAAAGTTGACATTGGTCATCATGGTATGGCCGTCGAAATTTTCAGTATGGATAAAATGCCGTTTTTTGGATTTGAGTTTGATTTTTAAATAGTATATTGTATTTAAAATTGAAATAAAGTGGTATACGTAGAGCCTTGCCCCAGAGACTGCAGGTTG
This sequence comes from Aethes cnicana, assembly GCA_963971205.1. NCBI lineage: Eukaryota > Metazoa > Arthropoda > Insecta > Lepidoptera > Tortricidae > Aethes > Aethes cnicana. Next base: position 1,887,146 of record OZ020278.1, on the reverse strand, counting down.
GCGCGAAGGCTCAGGTCGCCGCATTAGTTGAACAGGCCGGTCGATTTATCTGACTTTGCTTTTTGATAATATACTAGCCGTCTCCAGCAATATAAACCGCGTAGGACCCGTAGGAATTTTGAGGTAATCCTCTCTTAGTGCTCCCCAAAGAACCTACATGCCAAATTACAGCTTTCTACGACCAGTAATCACTCTGTAACGGAAATGTTGATTGTTGGTACACGGTGCGGGCCTATCCGCTCGGGCAAGACGACGTGTCAGTACAAGGGCCGCCGCTGGCGTGGCCGGCCGGTGGAGCCGGCTCGCCGGGGCGGCCAGGCCCGGAGCCCCAGGCCCCCAGGGCGCCGCGTCAGTTGAACAGGTCGGCGGGGAAGCCGGCCACCTCGGCCTGCTCCAGCACGCTCGCGCCCTCCGCGTTGTACGACACGCGTATCCTGAGCCGCAGCGGCGTCTGCGGAGACAGATGTATACACTTGTGAAAACTTGCCGTAAGTTCGACTGTCGCTATCGGTGACGCAGACATGGAAGTTGTAACTAGCAAGTGGAACTATCACTGTGACCAAAATTTGTGCCAAGTGGGCGAGGGTGAAGGTGTAAAAGTGTTGTATCGATCTTTATCTAACCTCGTAGCAAGATTTAGACAAAATAAAAATCGAATGAAATTTTCACACTTTTCGAATTGTGAACGCAAACGACCTTTGGGCTTATTTTTTGTTTTGAAATTTACACTACTCGCTCCAGATTCTTATTGCCTCCATGGACACAGATTTGGATGACGTTTGATTATAATTATAAGTATTGGAGTCTGGAATGTGTCTTGGTAAGGAGCGCAATCTTATATGGCGAAACAGTTTGAAAACGTGTCCAGCGGATTTGATAAGCAACAAAACAAACACACTCTCCTCACAACCGTTTTCGCCTCAGCAGCGCCATCTAAAGGCGCTACTGCAGACTATCCGCCTAGGCGGCTTGACACTTGTGGCGACCGCAGCGCCCCCAACGTACCCGATTTGGTGTCCACTTTTGAAGCTATAAATATTGCGCTCCTTTACATCAACCCTCCATAGTTATAAGTCTAAGTGGACATATTATGGCGACTTTTTGTAGCGATACAATCGCGCGTTTCATCTTCGTCCCGTTTCAACATCAAAGCAGTAAAGGGATAGCGATATTTATCGTGGAACCAGTCAAGGTTTTGTAAATTGATTCTTTTTGTATAGTAAATTACAGTCACCACCAGATATATCGTAACGAGCGAGTGATCATAAGTATGTAAATATGCACTCTTTACATCTTGACAATAACATGGTGATCAGATATTTAATTGCGACTGTACGATTAATGTCCACATAAATACTAAACGTATCATTCATTATTAATTTACCTTGGAGGGATTGGTTATTTTGAGGACCTGTGTGATTTCTCCTTGTGGGGGCAGCACCGTCCCCGACGGTGACATCATGTCTAGTTTGGAATGTCTGCAATTTAATAAAAAAATTATAGTAACCATTTATGTTATAGCTGCGGCTCCGAATTGCGCTCAGAACAGCTCACATCGTTGCATCCTTTTTCCTCTTGAAAGTCGACTCCTAAGCCAAAGAAGCCAAATCTCTACAAAATGCAGTTGAGTAAATGGTTTGAACTATCAACTGTAATGCTGGACGGACCGGGTTCAAATCCGGCTCCTAACTGACTTATGAGCGGATACAGTTTGATTTTGCCCACTGAACTTTTCGGTGAAGGAAAAACGTCTCTAGAAAACCTGGCTTCGGAAGTCTCCAATCCGCACTGAGCTCGAAGAGGCATGTGCTTAGCGGGTGCCGTAAATAGGCAGCACAACAGTGTATCTGGGGATCCAGGGAGGTGGTAGTGCGACCAGACGGTTTGTCTGTCCGTCCGTGTGTACGTACCCGCGGCACGGCGGCCTGGAACAGGAAGTCGGTGAGCGCGGCGGGCGCGGAGCTGCGCGCGCGCATGGTGAGCGCCACACTGTGCGCGGCGCCGCGCTCCGCCTCCAGCACGATGCGGAGCCCGTCCTTGTCCAGCGCAGGCACCGAGATCGCCGGCTCTGTCGGATAAATACTTGTATTAACTATACAGAAACATTCAACGCTTCATAGTCATCACATCTGTGTACTTTTTAGGGGAATAAGTGCCTCCCAAAGCACAGTAGTATATCTAATAGGTACTACGTACCAGTAGTAACTCGTGCCCGCCCCGAACCAGTGTCGTTACCTCACCCCGCCCGCGGCGAACGTGCGCCGGGAACATGCACTTAATCATGGTCATCGCTCGCAACGCGTAACAAGTACTTACATAATTTTTTACGCACACACGCGCACGCATTTGTACACTATCTTATATTAGTGTGCAGATTCGGATCCATTGGTACGGGTCACGGGTGTGCCCAAAGCCAATAAGAACTATCATCCGATTTTCGCCAGCGATCTTGCAAATCGTTGTTCCACGTAATATTTATCTTGTAAGTTTCTATAAACTTATTTTAAATTTTCCAGCGATCGGTTAGCAACTGACTGCCTTATATATCCTAAATGGACCGTAATAGGATAAGTCGTACTCAGCAGCATGTAGATATGTAAGCAAATAGATGAGTACTCACGAGGCGCGGGAACGGCGGGACTCGAGAATAAACCGTCGAGCAACAAGCTGGCGTGTTTGGACAGCATTGTTGTTGAGCGGCGGCGTCGACGCCCGCTCCGTGCCCAGCTCGAGGCCGCTCAGTAGGTCCAGGATGTCCTGCGGGATACAGGTTTACACAACTCAGAAAGCGCGTGGATTAAGCAAAAATAAACTCTGCGTCAATGGCTCAAGTGCTACGCCGCGCGCCTTGTTAGGACTATCGTGCTGTACGTTAGTAGACCACAGCAAAACCGGAAGTCCCCAATCCGCACTGGGCCCGCGTGGGGTCTATAGCCCAAACTCTTTCGTGATGAGAGGAGGCCTGTGCCCAGCAGTGGGAAGCAAATAGGCTGTAGTAGTAGTAGTAGTAGTAGTAGTAGCCAAACCGAACCTAAATCAGCTTCGATGAATAAAGGTTCACTAGTACTTAATTTTTCACCACACATTTAGACTATAAACTTACCAAACTATGTTAAGTAAGTCGCCATCATATATGTGAGCAAACAAGGGTGATCATAAATATCTAAACATGCACTCTAGCGTCTTGATCTATTCGCTTATTCGCTCAGATATATGCAGGGCTTGTAACCGGTTTTTGCCCCCATACAAAGAAACCGGTTTTCTTATCGTTCTTTCGTTGACTATTTCATGTTTAATAAGGCGATAAAATAATACGAAGTAATATCCTAAATACACTATGGAGTTCCACATAAAGAGTCAATTCAATTCAATTCAATCATTTATTCAGCAAATTGGCCACATAGCGGCACTTTTACACGTCAGAAAAAGAATTTACCAGCGCTTCCTAGACCCATTGCTTGAGAAGAAGCGCCGCAACAAACTCAAGCAGAAGGCCTTTTTTCAAAATTTACATTACATGTATAAAATATACATATAGGTACGTACTAAAATTACATTGAAGGGATGTATAGTCCCTAACTTAAACTTAAATCTAAGATCTTAGAGATAAAATTAATTTCTAAATATTTGGCTATTTCGGGGTTTTTTGGTGGTAATGGCGTGTGTACAATAAGACATTCTTGCATCAACTAAATTTAAAGCGTAAAAGTCGAGCTCTATCACAGAATGATATCAAGTTCCAAGTTGTAGCAACTTGCGGTTAGGCATGTGGCTGGCATGCCAGGAGGCACATGATTGACTGCTGTCTTATTATTTCTTGAAATAAGCCAATCCTGTGCCTCCTGGCTTGCCAGCGACAGACATTAGTATCGCACTCCTTATACGTGTAGATAAAGAAATAACGTAATATCATTGTTATAATGTTTAATAATGCTTTTAATTTTATTTGATTGCAAATATTATGATATAATAAATCAGTATTAATTATTTATACTGAATTAAATTATCTGTATTCCATACTAATATTATAAATGCGAAAGTAACTCTTGTCTGTCTGTTACCTCTTCACGCTTCAACCGCTGGACCGATTGAAATGAAATTTGGCATGGAGATAGTTGGGGTCCCGGGAAAGGACATAGGCTACTTTTTATCCCGGATAAAAGCATAGTTCCCGCGGGAACGCGATAACCTAAATGCACGCGGGTGAAGTCGCGGGCAGAAGCTAGTTAACAATAAACTTAACTTATATAAGAATGACATATTTGAATTAGCATATACGGGCTTTGGTGATATTATACTGTAAGCTTATAATGTTCTTAGTGTAAATGAATAAATAAGCGCAAGAACTCACGTTGGTATTGTTATTGTTGACGGGCTGGGACTCCGCTCGATGCTCGGAGTCGCCGTTCGTGAGCGGCTCCGCGCCGATTATGAGGTCTAGTAACGCGTCCTGCAAACAAACGTTGGAATTATGCATTTACATTACTTAATCAATTATTAACACTGAGTTTTTCGGTAAAGGGAACCATCGTGAGGAAACTTGAACGCATTAGTAATTAAAGTATGTGTGCGAAGTCCCTAATCCGCGTTAGGCCCACGTGGGGTGGGGATTATAGCCCAAACTCGTGATGAGAGGCCTGTGCCAAGCAGTGGGACGTATACCACGCGACAGCGGCGGGGCCGAGCGTGTCACGGACACATTGCGCGATCGTGACGTCCGCCGCGGACCGGGTAACAACTGCCGCGCGCAATATGACAGTAAAACGCTCGTCGCTGCCGCTATCGCGCGAAGGCCTTCGACAGGATGTGGCACGAAGGCCTACTCTTCAAGTTGTCGCAGACGTCCACTCCGAAGACCATGGTACGAATCATCGCCTCCTTTCTGCAAGAGCGCAAGTTCGTGATTGCAGTGGAAGATGCCTCAGACAAGCCCATACAGGCCGGAGTCCCGCAAGGGAGCTGCCTGTCTCCAGCCTGCTACTCTCTGTTCACCGACGACATCCCGGTCGTTGACGATGGCCAGTTGGGCCTCTACGCTGACGACGCTGCCTTCTTCGTCGCCTCGTTCAAGCCTGAACATGCTGCGAAGAAGATGCAAGCCAAGCCCTGCCCAACTGGCTAGCCAAATGGAGGCTCTCGGTGAACGTCGAGAAGACGCAGGCCCTCATCACAGGGATGACGAGCCTGTCACCGCAACTCCAGCTATGGGAAGGAGATACCATGGTCTCACACAGTCAAGTACCTGGGTGTCACCATCGACAGAGGACTCACGATGCGTCATCAGGTGGACGAAACGGTGCGACGAACGAAGACCGCGCGCGCCCTTCTACGTCCAGTCCTAGCCAGCAGTCTCCCCACCAGAACCAAACTGGGGATCTACAAAACCTACGTCAGGTCTAGACTGACGTACGCCGCCCCGGCCTGGTTCGCGTTCGCACTAGCGCCGGAAACGAGCAAGAGGCTCCGTGCGCAGGAGTCCCAGTCCCTGCGCACCATCGTCGCTGCTCCACGCTATGTACGAAACGCCCGGATCCACCTGGACCTGAAATGGCAAGGACTGGACGCGTTCATCGGCATCCTCACGCG
>OZ020278.1:1773901-1881360 GCA_963971205.1 Aethes cnicana | reverse complement strand
AGAAAGGCCAACAATTGACTCCACCACGACGCAGAAGTCCAACATAAAGCCATGAAGGCATCGCCCCAGGACCAGTCCTATCTTAATAGGCTGCGATAGAAACCGCTGTAGAGGGCCCCGCCCTGAACAGCAACCCAACACCACACATGGTGTAAAATGAAGACTCAACTGGCGAAGTCGTGGTCAGGCCGTTGACGCAGAGTCTCATATTGCCAAATCCATGCGCCTTCTGAGTTGTTTAAAGCTGTAAATAGGCTATTGTGGTGGTGGATTGACACGGCGAGGTCTCTCGGCTCACCTGGTGGTCGGGCGCGGACTCGGGCTCCATGGGCGGCATGCGCTCCAGCAGCGCCGGCCGTGTGGTGGTGGTGCTGTATAGGTCCATGGTCCCCGGCTCACCTGGTGGTCGGGCGCGGGCTCGGGCTCCATGGGCGGCATGCGCTCCAGCAGCGCCGGCCGTGTGGTGGTGGTGCTGTATAGATCCATGGTCCCCGGCTCACCTGGTGGTCGGGCGCGGGCTCGGGCTCCATGGGCGGCATGCGCTCCAGCAGCGCCGGCCGTGTGGTGGTGGTGCTGTATAGGTCCATGGTCCCCGGCTCACCTGGTGGTCGGGCGCGGGCTCGGCGGCGGGCTCGGGCTCCGGCGAGTCGTCCCTCGCGCGGCCCGCGGGCGCCTCCATGGGCGGCATGCGCTCCAGCAGCGCCGGCCGTGTGGTGGTGGTGCTGTATAGATCCATGGTCCCCGGCTCACCTGGTGGTCGGGCGCGGGCTCGGGCTCCATGGGCGGCATGCGCTCCAGCAGCGCCGGCCGTGTGGTGGTGGTGCTGTATAGGTCCATGGTCCCCGGCTCACCTGGTGGTCGGGCGCGGGCTCGGCGGCGGGCTCGGGCTCCGGCGAGTCGTCCCTCGCGCGGCCCGCGGGCGCCTCCATGGGCGGCATGCGCTCCAGCAGCGCCGGCCGTGTGGTGGTGGTGCTGTATAGGTCCATGGTCCCCGGCTCACCTGGTGGTCGGGCGCGGGCTCGGCGGCGGGCTCGGGCTCCGGCGAGTCGTCCCTCGCGCGGCCCGCGGGCGCCTCCATGGGCGGCATGCGCTCCAGCAGCGCCGGCCGCAAGTGCGCGTATTGCCTGACAATAGCAATAATTAAATTAATATCTTGGTACAGAATATTTAATAGTAATAGATACAGAATGGCCACGGAATCACCCGCCTGAATCTAGCCGGCGCGCAACTCGCGCCCAACTCGTCCTTACCGTCATTTGTTTCATCCGGAGATGGAGAGTGGATCATTGGCCCGCGTAGTGGTACACACACATTTACAAGTGTACAGACGTCCTCCCATGCAAACATTGGCACTTCATTCGAATTGTGTTCGAAATCGTGCTTTTATAGGAAATGTCCGCCGTGTGATCTTGGGACACTACACATAAATTGACCTAGCCCTTAACTAAACAAAGCTCGTACTATAGACAACTATGTAATAATTCTAACGTTGTCGTAGAGAAATACCTCCATACTATATCATATAATTGCGAAAGTAACTCTCTCTGTCAGTCTGTCTTCACGCTTCAACCACTGGATTGGAATTTGGATGAAATTTTGTATGGAGATAGTTGCATGGGTTACTTTTTATCCCGGAAAAACGCATAACTCCCGCGGGAACGCGATAACCGAATTCCACGCGGGCGAAGCTAGTCTAATATATAAAATTCTCGTGTCACAGTGTTTGTGACCAAACTCCTCCGAAACGGCTCGTCCGGTTCTTATGAAATTTGGAGTGTATGTTCAGTAGGTCTGAGAAGACGTAAGCTATTTTTCATACCCAAAAAAAAAACTATGGCGGTACGAAGTCCGCGGGGTCAGCTAGTTTTAATATAAGTCTTGGAGCATACCTGTACAACTGAGACAGCTCCACGCCCCGCTGCTGCAGCTCGACGTGTATGTGCGAACCGAACGTGTCGATGATCACGCGCATTTTCCTGCAACGACGCCACCAAGTCAGTCTACACTCCCTCTCTCTCTCTTTGACATTCACGCAAACAAGCTACAGGTGAGGAAGGGGCCATTCAAGTATTACGTAAGCACCAAGGGGGGGTGGGGGGGGTCTCTGTTTTGCTTATTTTGGATGACATGGGGGGTAGGGGGTCTAGATGATGTTTACGTATTACGTCATCGTTAGTTTTTTACTTTTTTACACGAATGGCAACCATCACATTGTCTATGCGTGAAAACGAAACGCATTTTCGGGGATTCCCGCAAATAATGCATATGTTTAGGCACTCGCTTTGAGAACCGATTAGGGAAATTACCGCGCGCTATTCACTTGTCTAATTAACATATCTATTATATTATTTCTGATTATAATATTTTTGTCCCTTACTCTATGTGTATCAGTTAAACCTAATCTTTCCATGGATTTTCCTATTTTTAAAATGACAATATAAAAAAACATTTATAACTAAAAATGTTTACGTAAGCATAGGGGGAGGGGGTAAGAGCTTTGCTTACTTTTGATGACAAGGGGGGCGGGGGGGTAAAAAATGGTAAGAAATCTGCTTATGTAATACTTGAACGGCCCCGAAAAAGTATGACTGAAAGATCGTCACTTTCATGGCGTCTACTGCTAAACAAAGGCCTCTTTTAGAGGCTGCTCAGACTGACCCTGGAGGGGGGGAGGGGGGGTGATCTAAATATATAAAACTCAAAGGTGACTGACTGACATAGTGATCTATCAACGCACAGCCCAAACCACTGGACGGAACGGGCGTATATTTGGCATGCAGGTAGATGTTATGACGTAGGCATCCGCTAAGAAAGGATTTTGCGAAATTCCCACGGGAACGGGAAAAATCGGGATTTTACTTTTTAATACTGTATACTGTATGTACTGTTATGTACTGTGTGTGTGGTTGACTGGTAGAGAATGCCTCAAGGCATTAAGTCCGCCTTTTGTACACTAAGTTTTCTTTATGTGCAATAAAGTTTAAATAAATAAATAAATAATATTTCTGCGCATACGAAGTTGCGGGGAAAAGCTAGTTTCTGTATAAAGTTTTAAGAAATTCTTAAACAAATTGATGAATACAGCTCCAGCGTCACAGACATCTAGCCGGTTCCCGTAATTTTCAACGTATCGACACCCTTTATCTTGTTGGAGATCTGCTGTCAGCGCATCATTCGCTACTTAGACACAGGTCACCCACTCGAATGTCACTGTTACATTGTCATGTGTCTTAAGAGACCTCAGTGTTGCCAATTTAGCGTATAAGGGAAGGTTGATTCAAGTACAGTTGACGGACTGATGGTCGTTAAATATGGCCGCCGAGCTGGCATTCCATATAGAAACGTAATTATATCCCATAGTAAAATATTTAACGAGCGCTGCTAAGTTAACGGACGATTTGAATCAACCACCCTAAGGCATATAAATGTGCCGAGTTGGCAACACTGAACTTCAGGCGACACAAGCGCCTCTAGCGGAGAATTCGCGATAGTCCTGGTTAGCTGCTTGGTTTAGTAGTCGTGGTGGCCTAGTGGTTCGACCTACCGCCTCTCATGCAGAGGATCGGGGGTTCGATTCCGGCTCGCACCTCTAAGTTTACTGATGTGCGAAATTCAATTTGAGTTTACCACTGAGCTTTTCGGTGAAGGAAAACATCGTGAGGAAACCTGCACACATCTGCAAAATAATTCAAAGATGTGTGTGTGAAGTCCCCAATCCGCGCTGGGCCCGCGTGGAGACTATAGCCCAAACCCTATCGTGATGAGAGGAGGCCTGTGCCCAGCAGTGGGACGCAAATAGGCTGTAGTAGTAGTTGCTTGGTGCAAGTCAGCTGGTGAGGTAGGTAGGGCACTCACTCCTGGCTGGGCTGCGAGCTGAACCGCGTGGACAACTTGGCCAGCGACAGCAGCAGGTACTCCTTGGTGGTGATCGAGAGCTGCGTGGACCACAGCAGCTTCTGGTAGATGTCGATCACGTAATCCTCGCGTGGGCGCACGAAGTCGTCTGAAACGACAGTTTTAACATTTAACAAAAACAACAACAGAATGAGGGTTTATTTCTGCTCACTGATTGGCGCCACTATCTACAAGGTAGTGGCTGTCAATGTCAACGTTATGTCATGTCATAAAATATTGTCAATGTCACTGTGAAATTGGACGTTTCGGAGACCTCGGTGTTGCCAATTTAGCGTGTAATATGGCACATAATGTAGCCATCAGGTAGCCTGTGTGCTAGTTTTCTACCCAATGCCATAAAAAATTAGTAAAAAAAGACAGGCGAAAGCTTTGAATTATTCTTAACATGTGTTAGCTGTATCGTTTTGCTGCAGTGCTTCATATTTCTGGCAGGCCTACACAGCCAGCCGATTTAAAAAAAACTATGCTTTAAGCCTTCAGCCTAAGCCATTCAGGCCAATTTCCACCTCTATTTATTAATTTTATTTTAGGATTACCAACAGATAATACATAATGGGAATAATTTATCTAATAAAGGCTAGATGCTTATCCAAATATAGGTAAACACAAACTTGCAAAAAAAGTGCCAACAATGTCAACAATCACCTCTAACTTCAATGTTAAAATATTACAAAACGCAGCTGTAATTGCAACCTCGCCGTTACACGATGCGCCGCGAGGCCAACTGGGGATCATTTTGGTATTGGAATCGCGCATATTCGTCATGCAATAATATCATGTATTGCTTACCCACTCCATCGTCATCAACCATGGAGATGGCGTTGCTCGCTTCTGAAACCAACAGGTCTCCATATTCGCCGACCGTCCACGTCGCCACCTGAAAGTTAAATGAGACAATTTAAATGTGTGAATAGTGGCGAGAACGTCCTTTTGTTAAATACGACGCATGGAATGTCCAGTAATGTCCATACTGTTTTTCAAAAAGCATAACACTAAACAGAGCCGACATTTGATTTTGGAACCATTCGTTCTATCTTCTAGAAGATAGGCGGGCATTGATGTTCGAAGATGTTCGAAATTTTAATGCTATTAGACAATCGAATTCGATTGCTGTAGCTATTAGAACATTTTCCCCAGATAAGAAATCTCTTCTAACTAAACAGTTTATCTTAATGCTGGTCATATTTACTGTATTTGAACGAATCATAGAGGGTTTATGATATGAGTGTAGAGATCTTCTACTATCTAAAGTCCCGCGCCTTCACATTTCAAAACGCTTAATTTTTTTTATTATTATTTAAAAAGCACCACCGACACTCTCAACGCATAGTTGATGGCTGTCTCAGCACGCACACATGTGTTGAGAGTGTTGGTGGTGCTTTTTGAATACATTGTAGCGTTTTGAAATGTGAAAGCGCGGGGCTTTAGATAGTAGAAGATCTCTAGATAAAAGCAACGGCAAACCAACATTTATTCAATAGCCACCAACCTGCACGAGCGGCTGCTTCTCCGAGGCGTCCCCCGTGAGCGCGGCGCGCTCCAAGGAGCTCCACAGCCGCATCGCGGCGTAGGCCTGCCGCTCCGTGGGCGCCGACGAGATGATCTGGATCGTGCTGGACACTGTGTCGTCGCGGAGGTAGTTGCCCGCCTGGAATATGTACGAACACCATTGGAGTAGACTGACACATTGAGGACAGAATAAGGCACTGAGGGTCCCCGTATTCCTTGCTCACTAGCTACTATCTATGGGTGCGTTCCGAATCGCGCTCACAGCGCTTTGAGCGCATTTCGGGAGCGTGCTCACAACGCTCAGGAAATTGATGACGTCATCGATCGACGCTCACGGTGCTCACGCTGCGGGGCATGGGCGCTGTGAGCGCAAACGTCAAAGTGACATTTAACTATACATTTGACAGGACATGATTCCCTATTTTAAAAAAAAGATTGTCAGTTACTAGTGTTGGCGCCGTGAGCGTGCTTATGATCATTCCGAATCAAAAACGCGCTCACACGGTCGTGAGCGTGACAATCAATTCGGGACACTTATGAGCGCTTTGAGCGCTATTCGGAACGCACCCTATATGGTGTTGGCTGTCAATGTCAAGGTTTGTCATTTCATACAATAGTGTCAATGTCACAGTGACATTTGACGTTTCAGGGACCTCAGTGTTGCCAATTTAGCGTGGTAATATGGCACACGTGCTAAATTGGCAACATTGCACCTCGGAGGTCCTCAAGCGCCTCTAGCGGAGGATTCACTCGCAGTTACCCGCTTTGCGTAAACCAGGGCGAGGATACTTCGTTTGGAGATAACTTCCGAAAATAATTACAACAGCCTATTTACGCCCCACTGCTGGACATAAGCCTTCTCTTATCACGAGAGTTTGGGCTATAGTCTCCAAGAAGAAGAAAAAGAAAATCTTTGAATTTCGGGTCCCATCGCTCCGAGAGAGTGACAGCTCCTTCATCAGTTACCTTGAGGAACACCTTGAACAGCGTGTCGAGGTGCCACTTGCTGCTCGGCGCGTACCGCTCGGCGGCGTGCAACATGGCGCTGGAGCAGTGCGCCTTGAACTCCGGCTCCGAACGCTCCAGGAATGTGAGCAGCTCCTTCATCATGCTGCGGATGTTCTGCTGGTTCACCAGGGCGAAGGATAATTCCATGGCCCGCCGCCGGATCGACACGTCTGGGTCCTGGTGAATGAAACGGTAAAAAAATAGTATCTGTAACAGGATCACTGTTTGGTCTTGGATTAAGTTTCGTCCCGTTTACACCACGGCCAGTTAGTTCAAACTGTTCGTAAACTAAGCTGCATTCGTGTTATTCAAGCTATTGTGAAGATCGGTGGCAATTTTCAAAGTTGACTCTTTCAAACATGGTGAACGCAACTAGCCCTTAATAATAAACGTAAGAAACGAGTCACATTTCAGAAATAGAGTTGCTCATTATAATTGGTTAGGGTAGAGATAACGCTTCAAAGTATTTAAAAAGCACCACTAACACTCTCAACGCATGTGTGCGTGCTGAAACAGCCATCAACTATGCGTTGAGTGTTTTTTTTAATGATAATTAATAACTTGAAGCGTTTTGAAATGTGGAGTTGCGGGACTTCGGGCAATGGAGGGAGTTCCCGGTTTAGAGTTAATTCGACTGATTAAAATCGAATGTTATTAGTCAACTTTCGATTGAAATCGGCTTCTATTGATTTATTGAAAGCCATAAATTGAAGAATTTTACCCAAAGGGTGTCATGCTACAACAGACCACGATTTACAATAACTTAAACATTACAAATTATATCCATATACATACAATAAATTAAAACGTCTAAAGATGTTATTAAACTATTATTACGTCACACCAGGCCGAAAAGCGGGATTTACCGCCCTTGGGCGCTACGAAAAATCCCTCTTCACGGCCAGGTGACGTAAAATCGTATACTAACCACGGGCGGTCGTAAAGAAATCCTCAGACCGCTAGATTATAGCCCTCGCCTCCGGCTCGGGCCTCAATTACCCGCGATCTGAGACTTTCTTTACTTGACCGCCCTAGGTGTGTAATGTACTATTACAATAAACTAGATTAGATTATAGTTACCTTCAAACATTCCAGAATGGTCGTCCGATGCCGCTGCACGGCTGACGTGTCGACGTGCACCGTCCTCAGCAGCGTGTTGAGCGCCACGTATCTGATATTCTTGTCGTTATTCAGCAGGAACCTATTAATTAATTAATTAATGTATTTATTTTTGCATAATTCGTACAACTATTCACAGCGGTATACAAAATAGAATACCACCCTGGGTGACTGACAGTTAACTCCGAAACTACTGGTCGTAGAAAACTGTATGTACACTCAACAGCAATGAATTCAGGTCACTTTGTATATGTAGCATTATTTGGTGGCCTAGTGGTTTGACCTACCGCCTCTCATGCCGAGGGTCAAGTGTTCGATTCCGGTAGCACCTCTAAGTTTACTTACGTGCGAAATTCAACTAGAATTTACCATGAGCTTTTCGGTGAAGGAAGACATTGTGAGGAAACCTGCACGCATCTGCGAAGTAATTCAAAGATGTGTGTGAAGTCCCCAATCCGCAATGGGCCCGCGTGGGGACTATAGCCAAAGCCCTCTCATGATGAGGGGAAGCCTGTGCCCAGCAGTGGGACGCAAATAGGCTGTAGTAGTAGTAGTATGGAATGATAGCTCGGCGGCCATATTTAACGACCAGGAGTCCGTCAACCAAGCATGAATCAACTCACCCTAAGTTGTCGTACGTAAGCAATGGGGGCTATCGCGTGTAAATTTGCCACTAGAGGCGCTAGTGTCGCGTGAGGTCCAATAACATACACTTTTCACTGGTCTTGGCGGGCTTCGTGACGTAAATGATAATTTAGTAATAAGTGATCTCCTTCGCGAAATTATTGCAAATAATGGATTATATTATTTGGCGATGAATGTGAACGCTTTGAAACAAAAAAAATCCGAATAAAACGGAACTGCATAAATAACATTGCGGGTATAGCTACTCGATATGAGGATAGTTATTTATAATTAATAGAGTTAATGAGATTCAAGATTTAAAACTTTGTTTCGGCGCCGATCTTATAGAGTCGCCTTTGACAGCTATACCTCTGGACCTTAGTCAACAGTGGCGCCAACTGGTGAGCAAAGAAACGATAGTCCCCATTCAAAGATGTGTGTGAAGTCCCCAATCCGCACTGGGCCCGCGTGGGGACTATAGCCCAAACCCTCTCGTGAAGAGAGGAGGCCTGTGCCCAGCAGTGGGACGCAGATAGGCTGTAGTAGCAAGTTGTCGAACGTACCTGCCGAGTATGTTGACGGCCAGCACGCGGAGGCTGCTCTCCGACTTGATGTCCATGATGGAGAGCACGGTCTCGTACAGGATGGTGTTGCCCACGTTCTTGCTGGTCTCCGTGTTGGTGGCCACCTGCGCGAGGATGTCGTTCATGGCCTCGGAGGCTTCCGCGTCGTTCTTGCCTAGTATCCGGAGAAGCCGGAGGATTTTCACCTGCAATTGTTTTATTTGTCACTAGCTTTTCCCCGCAACTTCGTATGCGAAGAAATATTAAAATGAAAAATCCCGTTTTTTTTCGTTCCAGTGGGAATTTCGGGAAATCCTCTCTTAGTGCTCCCCTACGTTCCATAAGAATGCATGCCAAATTTCAGCTCTCTACGGCCAGTAGTTTTGGCTCTGGATTGATCGATCAGTCAGTCAGTCAGTGTCTTGTTTTATATATATAAAGCCTGATCGTACGGATAGTTAGCTCCGTCGTACAGCACGACACAACTTAGAAGGCGCGCGGTGAAGCACTTAAGCCGTGGCCGCAGAGTCTATTTTTGCTGAATCCACGCGCCTTCTAAGTTGTGTAAACCTGTACTCGCTAACCGCGTAAAAAGTCTGTCGTTTTCCGGTAAGCGGTAAGGCAGCCATAAAGCCGTGGTGGCCTAGTGATTAGATCTACCGCCTCTCATGCCGAGGGTCGGGGGTTCGATTCCGGCTCGCACCTCGAAGTTTACTTACGTGCGAAATTCAATTTGAATTTACCATGAGCTTTTCGGTGAAGGAAAACATATGCACGCAGCTGCGAAGTAATTCAAAGATGTATGTGAAGTCCCCAATCCGCACTGGGCCCGCGTGGGGACTATAGCCCAAACCCTCTCATGATAAGGGGGGGGGGGGGGCTGTGCCCAGCAGTGGGACGCAAATAGGCTATAGTAGTAGTAGTAGTAATTGTTATTGGTCAAACGTAATTGAGACCCAGAATGTAGTTTATTTATTTATTAAGGAGTACCAACAGCTACATTAATACAATGAGTACAGATCAAGTAGAACCAAAAACATTTAGCATTACTTTCCTTTTTTCGCGATGTTACATTTATGGAACAACACTTTAGTCGTATAGATTACATTGCCTCTACTATTGATCAAAGTTACTCTGACGCGACAGACTTTATTTCGATGAAATTACCCTGATGTTAACGGTTCCACTTTATTACCTGAAGGAAGGGATCCGAAACGCCGCTGACGTCATGCTCCGGCGAATAGCCCGCCAGAATTAAATTCTTCAGTATCCGCACCAAGTTAGGCACGATCTACAAGAAAAAACAACACATTAACACATGCACATAAAGATCCAACTCCAACAACTTGCCCAATGCACACATAATAAAGATACGAAGCGAAAGTAAAACAAATCCAGCCAATAATGTATGCGGAACATACTGTCTAAATACCGCATCAACATAAAATGAACTTTAAATACTTTTCCAACGACAATTTTACAAAAAAGGGCAAATAACATAACACTTTACAACAGCGAAATCAAATATCGGGGCTCGGATACGCTTTAAAAGACAAATAAAATGCTCCATAACCCATAAAAAATGTTCATTAGTCACAATTTTCGGGTGCTAATATTCTAACTATGTGACCAGGCCGTGTCACAATCAAACAAATTTCAAATTATAGTTAGTACAAGTGAATATGATAGAAAACCAAAGGGGTTTGAAATCTTTGAAAAGTTTGAATGCACGCAGTGTGCACTTCAAAATACTACTCAAACGATATGTCCCAACCGTTGAAAATATTTAGAAAAAACTTTGAAAGCCTGAGAGATTCACTCTTAGGCACTTTGTCCCAGCACATACGAGAAAGCGAGGTGAACGGCCAGTGATCAATTTTAATTCATGTCTCCTTTGCTAACGCAGGTTCTATATTATCTTTTATTTGTTTCTTAACCGAGAAAATATCGACTATTTTCTTGCTTGATAAATTGGGACAGGTGCCTAATTGAAAAGGAACTTTACTTCACGTTTAGATATTTTTTTTATCTGTCAGACTTCCTTGTGGAGTGTACAAATATATAAATATGTTATATTTATTGATTTATCATGTATCCAACAAGACATTCATGCTGATACCAGTGTTATAGTCTGTTGTAGTCTTGATCATTCTACAAGTGTAACACCAAGGTCTATGTTGTCAGGTTAGGTATAAAAGTAGATGTAAATGTAAAAAAATATTCGGTAAAGCGCTCAATCAAATGGAACCACCGATATCATAGATTCTCAGCCTTGATGAGCAAAGTCACTATGACAAACTGTTCAAACATAATATAGCTATAGTAGTATGAGCTCAAGACATCATCAGACTTAACGCAATAGTGCAAGGATCATATTGATTACCTCGCGCTGTCCGCTCTCCTACGGGACAACACAAACAAACAAATTAGTGTACGATTCAGTATACCATACTTTAAAAATGAGACCGAAATGAGACCAAAGTGTATGCTTACGTGGTCTTTAAGACTCAATCAAATGGACTTATTTCACTCTGTTGCAAATTATGATAGAGGTAAGTCGAAGCATAACATGTGACCTATCGTGTAGTACGTGCGCAGAACGTAAATGGACGTGTGAATGACTTAACTAAGTGAAACAAATTGTCCCTAAAATAAGGCAAATAATGTTGCATTTTGAAGTATTTTATTTGCTATGTACAGTGATGTAGCTTACAATTGTTTACTTATCGGTTAGAGATATTGTTAATGATACCGAAGAACCGAACATAAGAGGTACTAAGATAGCTTACGATATTTGTTGTAAACATATTCGTCGTCGAAGATCGGCTTTACACAACTTTCGAACAATTTAAAGGCGACTCCTTCAAATTGTTCGAAAGTTGTGTCAAGTCAGTCAAGGCAGCCATAAACAGTATATTTTATTTTTAGGCACATTTTTCTTAAGTGGGGAACTAAAAAGGCTCGACCTTTAGGGGTGTAAAAATCAACATAAAATGCAATCTATGGATCGACCCTTTCTATCGCGGCGACGGCCGAGAGGTTGAGTTTCATTGTAATATCAAGTGTAAGGGTTTTTCAATTGGAAAATGCTTTTTTAATATTTCTCAGTTTAAAATGTGATTGAATAAGTAGCCAGGATGATTTGAATAAGTATAATCTACCCCCATACCAAATTTTGTGGCAATCTGTGACCAGTAGTTCTCGAGTTTAAACCATACATACTTGAGACTTATTATTAGTAGGTACCTATAGATTAAATGAGCCCTCAGTTTGAACGAATATTCTAGTAATTGTTTATTAACATTATTAAATTCATAAACCCCCAATTTATGTGATCTCAGTGAATATTTATTTTAACAATTCTGAGGGACACGTATTTGTGTCGAAACCTATCCTATAGATACGTATTGCAACCTCTATACATACATATTGCAAACTCTATACATTAAAGAAGCCTTTCTTTGTCAAGGCCTACTTCAAGGACAAAATTAAGTAATCCGCTGGGAGTTTTACGACCTTTTTTATGAAGGGTTCTCGAACGAATTAAGAAATTACAATTCAGATATTTTTCGATGTAAACTACATACTGAGCTAAAAAAATTGGCTCCGTCTCCTGGCTGACTGACTGGGCCATTTTTTTTTGCCGCTCAGTATTTTATTGTTTTCTTTATATACTAATAATAAGTCTGTAGAAGTTACGAGACCGTATCTATGTATGTTCGGGTTTAACTCGAAAACTACTGGTCGTATTGCAACAAAATTTGGTGTGGGGGTAGTTTATAACACTGTTCAGCATAAAGGTTACCTACTTTATATCCCGAAAAAAAAAGCCTAGTTCTCGCAGGTACGCTCTTGCCGAATTCCACGCGGAAGAAGTCGCGGGCAGAAGCTAGTTTTTAATAAATTAGTATAAAGCTGTGTGAAAACTAATGTACATCATGGTGTCCCGTAGATATATTTATGCAGGCAAGTGAAATAGTTCAAATTCATTGATAACACGAACGTGGGACGCCTTGTGTTCGCAGACAAGGTTTATTTACATCGCTGCGTGATATAGATTTATGATATTTTACGCGGAAAACACTAACTGCGATTTTAGTTTCTCTACGCGTATGACCAAGTCGCTTGTAAGCTGTATGGCCCCGCTCAGGGACCAAGCGAGGTAAACGAATACGTCGTGAATAAGCGCGATACAGCGGTACTCCATAAACACTATCATACGTCGTGGCATGTTTAATTTTGTCACTTGACGCGCCGCCCTTCGTTGGTCCTTGAGCGAGTCCTAAGGCATACGAGTCTGTGATGCTCAAAAGAGTAATAACTAGGCCTATGCAGACGACGTAATTTGCTCGTGTAACACTCAAGAGAGTAATTAGGTCCTATTTAAACGACGTATTTTATACGCGCAGACTCGAATCACAGCCACTGTCTCGCCTCCTATCTATTCGCTTAGGTCTCGTTTATAAGGACAGACATATGAAACGCGTCGTATCCGCGAATCTATAGCATACGTCGTCTGAATACGCTCTTATGGACCAGTCCATCAAACTGCTTTGATTATTAACCGCTAACAGTATACACGAGGCTTTTCATGTGAATGACACTTTACGACTCTATCTTTTTTGTATATTTTTTTATAAAAAGCGATATTATTACAACAAAGTACAGTTGCTCAAGGTATGACTGTTGAGTAATTGTGTTCGCGAGAAGGTAGTTAGCAAAAACCTGTCGACCGACAGTGATCGGTTTAACGACCATAACTGGACTAGTTTCGTATTTCAAACCTATCTTGTGCCTTTAAAATTAAAATCCTACACAGGTTGAGATTAGGTGTAAATTTGAATGAAAACTGTTATGTAAGTAACCTTTTTGTTTTTATAAATGTAGTGTACATAAATAATCAAGTTAGTTTAATAAATGATACGTATTTACTACAGATGGCAATGGAATGA
Source organism: Aethes cnicana (assembly GCA_963971205.1). Lineage (NCBI taxonomy): Eukaryota > Metazoa > Arthropoda > Insecta > Lepidoptera > Tortricidae > Aethes > Aethes cnicana. The sequence goes on along the minus strand of OZ020278.1, from coordinate 1,867,670 downwards.
CGTAATGCTGAGCCTACTACGAAATATTTGAGTTATATTAGTGAGAGAATTTCCTACAATAGGGATGACGACAACTTTTTTTTCTTACTCTATCAGAAAGATTATTGAAAAGTATTGGACACGTATTTTTTTCCCGTAATCAAACTTATACGGAGATATATTGAGTTGAAATGTCGCGTGACGTCACGGTTAGGTACGATTTATACCTAACGGTGACGTAGTTAGCCCCCACTCTCCGACTTTAATGCGTTTTAACTTAGTCATTCTTTGTTAATTTGATAAAACCAAAAAAAGTGTCTAATATTTTTTGACGGACTAATTAGAATTTCGATTTCTTCACCCTGTCGTCATCCCTAATTGTGTTCTATATGAACTTGGAGTTAAGTCAATAGTGTTTTATTTATATACATGACGAAATTTAACATACAAGTGACATTTTTAAAGCTGGTACTACACTTGGATGTGAAGTACCAAAACGGACACGGCAAATACTGTCTAACATTGACTGTATAAGGTGACAAAGGCTGCATTCCGAATCGCGCTCAAAGCGCCCATCATACCATATCCTATCTCTTGAACGTTGACTTTAAAGAGGAAAAAGGATGCAAAGGGCGCTCTGGTGCGATTCGGAACGCAGCTAAAGTGCTTTTGATTTTATAGTAATGTTCTTGTTACCTTTTTGAAGTGATTGAGCGTGTCGGGACTGTTCTCGCACATCTCCGTGATGAGCGTGACGCCGGTGATAAGGACGCCTGTTGACATATTGATAAATTACAACCGAGCCTTGACACCTTGACGCAAACAGGATATATTCATTATATCACACAAGAATAGACTAGCGAAGTATCACGGCTTCGCACGGGTAAAAGGGCCACGAATTATGCACCAAACCCCCCGCATTAACCCCTTTATCTATTAGTGATAGCTGCATGACAATCTGTACAGTAGTTTTATGTGTTGATCGAGAACAGACGGACATACGCGCCGGGGCCTTTATAATATCTAATGCTAATGATTAGAGATCTTCTACTATCTAAAGTCCAGCCCCTCCAAAATTCAAAACGCTTCAACGTATTTAAAAACCACCACCAATACTCTCAACACATGTGTGCGTGCTGAGACAGCCAACTATGCGTTGAGATTGCTGGTGGTGCTTTTTAAATAATAATAATAAAAATTAAGCGTTTTGAAATGTGAAGGGGCGGGACTTTATATAGCAGAAGATCTCTACATCTGTTGCTCTAGCAATGCGTTCTTTGAATTTTGATCGGAACTGAATTAGATGAAATTTCGTATAGACAAAGTCCAAGACCCGGGGAAGGACATAGCATAGGTACACGGCGGACACGGCTTATAAAAGCAAGATTTCGAACACAATCCGAATGAAGTGTCAATTTTTGCGTGCGAGGACGTCTGTGTGCGTGCGAGGACGTCTGTACACTTGTAAATGTGTGTGTACCAGGCCAACGATTCACTCACGCTCTCCGGATGAAAAAGTTAACGGTAAGGCGAGTTGTGCGCGGGCTAGATTCAGGCGGGTGATTCCGTGGCCATTCTGAACATAGTACTGTTAAATATTCTGTGGCATAGGGTAGTTTTTGTTCCGGAAATCCTGCCATAGGGGGGATGAAAAGGGGGTGCAAGTTCTGTATGGCGTTGCACGCAGACGAACTAGTAACTTATTACGAGACTCACCATGATTCTTCTCCGTCAGCAAACTCCTGGTCGCCGGCAGGAACATCTCCATCAGGTCAGGCACTCGCCTGATGATGCGGAAGGCGCAGAGGGCTGCCTTCTTCTTGATGTAGGCGTTGGGCGATTTGATCAGCCGTTCCACCTCCGAGGCCAAGTCGCGTGCCATTTCGGGCGAGGCGATGGCGCCGAGCGTGCACAGCGCTAGGCCGACCACGAATTGGGTGTTGCTGTTTAGGTCACTGGAATAGATGGGTATATATTACTTGTTTATTTTTGGTTTGTTTTTAATTTTATTTTTGGTTTGTTTTTATTTTATTTTTCCCTTTTATGTCTTAGTTGTAATGTCTATTTTTTGTGAATGTTTCTGATTGACTGTCGTTCGTGTGGTCACCTAGGGGGCCACTGAAAATCAGCGCCGACGCTTTCGAGCGCCACGGCATAATGCTGAGTGGCTCCCTATTTGGCACTCCGACACAGACGTATTTTTCTTTTTTTTTTTTTCTTTCATATTTCTATGTTTCTTTCTTTTTAGTTTTTAATTGTGTTATACATGTATCTCTGTGCCGTTTGTATGTCAAATAAATTTATTTCTTCTTCTTCTTGTTGAAAACCGTGATATATAGGTATAGCAGGGCAAATTCCATGGTGCTGAGAGGAGGCCTGCCCACCAGTGGGACGCAAATAGGCTGTAGTAGTAGGGCACAATCCATACCAATATTATACATACGAAAGTAACTTTGTCTGTCTGTCACCTCTTCACGCTACAACCACTGGACTGATTTAGATGAAATTTGGTATGAAGGTAATTGAAGTCCCGGGAAAGAACGTAGACTACTTTTTATCCCAGAAAAAGCATAGTTCCCGCGGAAACGCGATAACAGAGTTCCACGCGGGCGAAGTCGCGGGCAGAAGATAGTACAATACAAATGATCTTTATTGAACAACACACGGTAGGTATATAGGTTATTGCCCGGGTCTCAAACTATCTCCATACCAAATTTCATCCAAATCGGTCCACTCGTTGCGACGTGAAGGAAGGACAAACAAACAAACACACTTTCACATTTATAATATTAGTATGGATGGATACTGAAAAGGAAGGAAGTTAATCTAAGCTAGGAATGTAATCTACATACGTGCATCATGCAAGCAAGGTTAACCGAGTAAGAATACTTATTGTGGTCATAAAACTAGACTGCTTACTTACGTGACGTAATTAGTGCCTCAATTACGGCGCTATGGCACTTAAATCTTACAGCGCAGATCAATTATAACCTGGCAAACGGTGTGACGAAAGTTTAATGACCTGCATCTTGAAAATTTAGCTGAGCCTTCAGTCAAGATTACTAATTACTCAATGCAAGAGAACGTAAGATAAGAGTTGTGAAAACACGGAAAAAAACAATCTTAATTTCACTAAGAACCTCTCGTTTTTGTTACACATTCAAATAAATTTTGTGTATCTATCTACACATTGTCCTTAGTACCTACAGAAACAGAATAAACTAGAGCAAATTACATATGCAGTAGGTAGTAAATAATTATGAAGAATAGTCACACTACAAGTCGCGATAACTGCAAACACCATCTTAAATTATGATAATGAATCAGAACGGATACACCTACCGGTTTCGAGCAGCGTATCAGAAATATTGATCCCAAAAACAGGTCAACGACCCACCTTGACGGCCGTATGAAATTACAACTTATTTAGCATTCATCATGCGGGTATTGGCATGAAACATTGCAATTGGTTAAAAACTGGACTAACGCTCATTAAAATTAGAGATCATGACTATTCATATCCATCAACACCACCGACATGAAAATATGAAGCTCAAAATCATTGCATAGCCATTTTGATGAAATTTGACGCAACTCCAAGAAAACAATCGACCATCTATTATATTAGGTACCCTAAAATACATAAAGCGTCCCATCGTCGGGAGGTAAGTGTAGGTTACTGAAGTAAAAATAGTCTTATTAAATTCGACTTCAGGGCAGTGTTTTCCACAAGTTAAACAAGCTAACAATTTACGACAAGGACCGCATTCGCCGAGTCTTATCAGGTAATTTATGTAAACGTAGCGTTCAGTGTTACAGTATGCGGTCCCAAAAACAAGTATTTTAAAAGGTATTGGCATTAACCATTGGGTTTATGTAGAGTCTGACGGAGATATGTAGTACATTGAGATTATTTACATTTAATTAACCGTGCTAACGAGACTGTTTGAGAATATTGAGGAGAGGAAAAGTAACGTTTCCTTCACGAACCTTTAATCTGTTATCTAGATGAAAATTTGTTCAATGAGAGCCCGTAAGAGCAACAGGGTTGTCGCTTTCACATTTAATTATTCAAAGATTTTTGCCTATTGTTCACATTACATGAACGCTGCTGAAGAATGAACTGATCTTATCGATTCGAACAAACACGAGCCGTAAGGGATCGTCCTAGTACAACGCGACTCCGCGATTATCGCGCGAGTAAGCGATGCGACCATCGCGTGGTTGCTGGTGCGTGGTGGTGAATACGCGAATGTCAATTAGATCACCTATTCTAGTTCAATACATTTGATCGCGCGTTAGGTTCGCGCGAGTAAAATCTGGCGAAATTACGATCGCGTAGTCGCGTTGTATTCGGACGATCCCTAAAGCTATATGAACTGTGTACTTTACAGTTTTTCAGAACATTAGACCATTTAATGTAAATTGGAAAGCCACAGAATGATTCAACGTTGCAGTAGCAGTTTTGCCGCATGGAGCGGAATAGCTCGTTCACCTCGCAACTCTACAATGCCCTTTTTGTTATACGCCCACTCCCTTTGTCCTGTACAGTGTACTGTACAGGCATTACAATGCGCACACGGTTATGGTTAGGCTGTGATATGTTGATATTACATGTGTGTACACAAATAATGCGCAATTCTGTCTGTGATTAAGTGGAATGCAAATGTTGAACGGGTAAGGAATTAAGAGATTCATAATTCTACCTTCATTCATAATCGCCTGATCAAGTGGTCACAAATTGACCAGGCTAACCATAAAAACAGTGTAATTTTAATCCAAACCGATATTTATGTAAATCAGTGCAAATCGGCGTCTCTTCAACTCGGTTTTTTAGCAGAAATGAGACTGCTACTAACGAACGACACTTTATTATTATTATTTTCTCAAACATCCAATGAAATATTGATATTATGTTCTTCTTATTAGCCTGGGAAGTATCACGTTTCAGGCGCGGCTAGACAAATTGGTCTATAATGAAATTTCATACAAACGTTGCAGGCCTAGGCCGGCAACTCACTTTTTTAAATTTCCATTTGATATATTTGTGACACAGAATCTTGGCATTCCGCCATTTAAAAAAGCTACAACTACAAGCAATATTTACTCTATGGTTCGCTATGACATTCTGCCAATACAGCTTTAAAAAACATGAACCATATTTGCTACATAGGTAGCGCAGTTTTATTTATGTAATAAGGGTTCCTTGTGGACTTCGGAACCCTAAAAAAGACAAAATATATTATTTATAAAATATTATTTTATTTATTCATTTCATTGCATGTTTGAGAAAAGCACTATACATACATTGGCGGGGAACGGAAGTTATCGGCCTCGTAACTATCCGGCCTCACTTCGTTCGGCCGTATATAATACTCGGCCTGCAACTTCCTCTTTCCCGGCCTCTGTAGTAATGTACTATTATTGAAAATTAATGAATCTTACAGAAATAAAAACTTAAAACTAAATCATTTTCCCGCAAAACTACTTGTATGCAGTTTGTCTGCATGAAATACTAATTTCTCAGATTTTAAAATACATCTTATGCAACAAAATGTGTTTATTTGTTTGTTTTCTTGGTGATGAATCTATCTACTCTTTTATAAGCAACTAGCCAACTAGCCACACCTACGATACAAATACACTGTCCCACATTGATACTGCCTGGATTAGCAACAATGGGCGCTATAGGGACACAGATTACAGCACTTATTCGACTTCAGGCAAGCCTAGTACAGCACGAGTCAACTACGGCGCGCGGCGGCGTACACTTTATATGGCGTTGATACAGAGACTATTAGTACAGTCAACGTCAGCCGACGTCACTTATACCTTAATACAACGGGTTAGGGTGAAAAAGTGTACACATCTCTTTGACGTCGACCGTACTGAATCCGCGAGCCATAATAATGGTCGTGTTGTAACTCCAGTGGCAATTCTTTCGAATACTGTAACGTGGGGGTGCGTGAAACCGCTATAATTTTAAGCGTACCAATTAACACTCCAACCTTGATTTTTTCTAATTTTACGTAGGCAACCTTAACGTAAGTTGGAAATTTAATGGTCTGAAAGCTCTGAAACCGTTTTATACCTCAGAAACGAGGACGTGCAAAATAATGTACAGTCGAGTTATCATTATATACACACTTTTACACCTTGCTCCCTTGTAATAAGGTCCAAAAGTGATCATATATTAATGAACTCGACTGTACCTACAATTCGTATAAAATTCCTAAACATCATCATTCATCAATCTCCAAATTTTCTCACACTATTTGTGTCTCACATTTATTAATCGATCATAGGGTTCCCTGCACAAACCCGATAAGTCGCCGTAAGAAAACAATAAAATTTGAATTCGGCATAGAACATAGAAAGTTCACAATTGTAAAACAAAGGACTTATTGGGTTTGAGCAGGGAACCCTCGTAATTTCCTTTATAGGCGAGGCCGTATTTTACACGCGCAGACAACTTCATATCGCTGTCCTAAGATTCAAGGTATAGGCAAAGCGGTTCAAGATATGACGCGAGAGTGATCTGAAACGCACCTTTTAAAAGTCGTCATTTTAAGCCGCCATGTGTTCAAGAAGCCGCCAGTCCAACATATCGTCAATGAACGCCGATAAGCATTACACTTACTTCTTCAAGCAGTTCGTGATCAGTAGATGCACATCCTGCCGTTCGTCCAGCAGCAGCATAGCGCCGAGGTATCCGACCCGTTTGTCCGTGAACCGAGGGCTGGCGATGAGCTTGAGGCACTCCAGCTGGCCGAAGTGCGCCGGGTAGCCGAGCATGTGGATGTACAGGAGCTTCGCGATGTTGCGACATCTGTTGGAAGAATTTGGAGTGAGGATCGATTAACCCTTTGAACGCCAAGGACATATAATAATGTTGTCATGCGCTGCCGTGTCTACCACGCCAACGACGACTAAAGGTGTACTAAGGTCTACTTTAATCGTGAATAAAATTTATAATGAATCGTTTTAGCTCCAAGCGTCGAAAAGGTTAAAGCCCTGGTCACAGCAGCGTGCACGCACGCTCTTGCGTTGTATAGCCATAGTTCGCGTGGGACATGGTGCACCGCTTGCGAGCAGAGCACGCGACGTGCGTTTACTTTTTATTGTGTACAAGCATCACGCGGATTCGGTGTGACCAGCGCTTAATAGATCTTGGAAATTACAGCTCGTTCTTTGTTGTTATGGGCTGATAAACAGATAAAAGGCCTAGATGATGGAAAGCGGTGGTGGCATTCAAAACACAAACATAAATGCCTAAAAATGGAACAGCTATACTAAAATGTGTTACCGGAATAAAATAGGCTAAAGATTTAAATTTCAATTAGTTATGCGAAGGCTGCGGTTTCATTACACTCCCGCCGCAATAAAAGGACGAGGTCCAAGGATTTTACTCGGTATGTTACACCCTTGAGGCCGGTTCTAATGTAGACTTTGCGGACTCATGAATTTTACGTTATATTTACCGTAAGTAGAATTTAAATAACCTCTAATAAAATACATAGGAAGTAAGTAGCCTACACTTGATAAAAACATATCTCACTCTCGAGAATATCTGTAACTTGTCGACGTGACGTAGCACGAAATGAATATTACTGATTTATAGACGGGATCCCTGAATCCGAGGTGGACTTTCAAGACTTATGTGTACTTATTTCTTAATGTTAAAAATGCCCTAACATCATCTTAATAGGTCGACGTAATAGGTCCTCTCCAAGGTTGACCACACAAACCGTTCATGCGCCACACGCAGCCACCCAGACTCCCTCCTTCACCAAAAAGTACAAAGTCCTTCGGCCTTCAGTTGACTCACCTCCAAACGCTATCCTCCTCCCGGAAGGTGGACCTAATGTATGCGCACTCCTTGTTGACGACGCTGCGTTCCTCGGCCGCCGTGCGCGCAGCCCTGATCTGTCGGATGAGGTCCCGCAGCCGGGTCGGCGTGGGCATGCGCACTGAAACCGGCGCGACTGTTACGGACGGCACACACACAGAAAAGCGTTGATCAGTGCATTGGTAGTGCGAACTTAAAGCTAGGCGGGCAAGTGCGGGGCCGATCATGTTCAGATAAGCGATTTAGGACCTCAATGGTTTTAGTGGACATCATGAACGACCCCTTCGATAGAATTTTATTCGTAAACCACAGGAAAAGCAGATTTCATTACAATGATAAGTATTAATTGGTAGTAATTCTCTGTGGTTCACGAATTACACGAAGTAAAAATGTATGTTGAAAGAGGAACACAACACACATATCTACTTCATGTTATTAGAAGAATAAAGTTACGCAGGTCGCTGAAAGAAGAGAAGCATTAGGCGTCTAGTGTCAATACGCTTCGTACCTACAATCAGATTGTATAAGACCACCTTTGTCATTTTTATCGGTCAAACTCAACAGTATAATAAGACATCATCGTCAAGCTGGACATTGAAAGTTGGTTACTTATAAATATCGGATTGTAGTGAATCAGCAGCAATTTGCACAGAGTTAGAAAACACGAGCGTGCTTCAATTACAAAGGACCATTATAATAATATACTACGAATACGTGCCATAGTATTTCCTGACGCTGGACGCTATTGTGATTCTAATCAGGTCAGGTGCTATCGATCTATCCATTATATCATAGCTATGATAATATTTTTGTGCTTTAATCATCATCAGCATCATCATTTCAGCCGAAAGACGTCTATTGCTGGAAATAGGCCTCCCTCAAGGCGCGCCACTTAAACCGGTCCTGTGCCACTCGCATCCACCGCGTTCCCGCGACCTTTACAAGGTCGTCACTCCATCTCGTTGGAGGACTCCAGAACTTTCGGGCCCCTTATTACTTTTAAAGACTGTTCTCAATAGGCTCTATAGGCGGTTTTTGACTAGGTACTTCATCTACTACGGTGCGTGTCAGTGCAACAACCTAATTGACAAAAGGTCTAGATTCTAATTTTATTAGGTCCTTACATATGAAATTGGCGTTTCATATGGCAGAAATGAAAACGATTTTTTTTTATGAAACTATTTTTTTATTTAGTCAAAGTATGTACCATGGCTATCTATGCACTTTTGCCATCTCGAAGGTAGTTCATTGATTCCTTTACTAAAAAAAGTGTGTGAGCGAGAATCAATAAAATCTTTGAAGGCCGTTTGGACAGCCTCGTGAGAATTGAATTTTTTTCCTTGCATGAAGTTGTCCAAATTCCGAAAAAAATGGTAATCAGTTGGAGCAAGGTCCGGGGAGTATGGTGGGTGTCGAAGACATTCCAGTCGCAGCTCCCGTAGTTTTGCGGCCGTCAAACGTGCCGTATGTGGTCGAGCGTTGTCCTGAAGCAGCAGTGGGCTAGATCGATTGACCAGTCTGGGTTGTTTAATGGCTAGCTTTTCCATCATCGTTTGCAATTGTTGACAATACACATCAGCCGTGATTGTTTGCCCAGATCTTAAGAAACTGTAATGGATGACACCGGCACTAGTCCACCAGACACTTACCAGTACCTTTTTCTGAGTCAACTTTCGTTTCGGGCAGAATTTGGCTGGTTCACCTGGGTTCAACCATTGTGAAGAACGTTTCCGGTTGTCGTACAAGATCCATTTTTCATCACAAGTAACGATACGATTCAAAATGCCTTCATTATTGTGCCGGTTGAGAAGTGAAACGCAACACTCGACGCGTGTTTCTTTGTTTGCGTCGCTCAATTCATGCGGTACCCATTTTTCAAGTTTTTTCACTTTTCCAATTTGTTTCAAGTGAATCAAAATGGTTTTATCACTCACACCGAAGCCTGCCGCTAACTCTGACGTGGTTTGCGATGGATCTGCTTCCACAATTGCTTTTAATTCTTCGTTATCAACTTGTGTCTCCGGCCGTCCACGAGGCTTGTTCTGTAGGTCAAAATTTCCAGAACGGAAACGTTGGAACCAATAACGTACCGTATTTTCTTTTGCAGTAGCTTCCCCATACGCATTGTTAATCCTACGAGCCGTTTCTGCAGCACTAGTGCCGAGGTGAAACTCATATTCGTAAATATAGCGATATTTTAAGTTCTCCATATTGTGAACAGAACGATGTGAAAGAAAAACAAATGACGCGATAACAAATAAATTTCGTAATTCGAACACAGAAATACATGGTCTTAAATTTGAAATAAATTTGAATTTGGAATTCCTAGCCGAACGCCACATATTTTGAATCAAAGTTGCCAGTTCGCCAAACGCCAATTTCATATGTAAGGACCTAATATTAGATTCTACACTAAAAAGTGATCGCAACAACTACGAGAAATACATTCTCAAAGGTTTCAGACAGAAAGGGCGAGCGTGGGTATCGCGGAAGCCAAATTATAGCAGTGTCTAAGTTACATACAACCATCTTATTAAAGTGTGAGTTTTATTTTCGTATGCCTAAAATGCTTTTCTAAAGCACGATTTTCAGGAAGGAAATACAAAATAAAGTCCTTAATCATCCTATACAGTATGCTCGCTGAAACAACCCCCCGTATAAAAATGTTGCGTATTTTCTAACGTAAGTAGACGACCTCTTTATCGTGTGTGTAGAAACAGTAGAAAGTAATTAGGTATATTTTCAGAAAAAAAAATGCGGACTCTGCAGATAATTGAGTTGCCGCGAGTACGCCATAAAAATGCTCATTTTCATAGAACATACAAGATATGCGGTACTTATAGTCCTGAAGTAATGTTACTACAGATACCTGCCTCACGTTATATACGCTTTAGTTAGATAGATAACAGCTGATTTAGGGCAGTGTTAGCTTAATAGTTACTTAGCGATCCAAAGCCTTTGATTAAACGTTCGGTCTTCATTTCACAGGCTGACGTCATAAGGCTATTGTTTCAGCATGGCCCAGTCGATTTATAGGGCAACCTTATGTGGTAGTATAACATTGACTAAAATACGAGACCTCCCAAGGGCTCAGCCACGTAAATGAGGCTAAATGTTGGGTTTGCGTACCTGCTTTGTACTTCGGAACTTTCGCAACCAATCCATATTAATACCAGCTTCTGCCTACGACTTCGTCCGCGTGGAATCGGTTCGAACGTTCCCGTAGAAACTGAGTTTATTCGGGATAAAAATTAGCCTAAAATATGTTGAGTATGTTGACCCATGTTATAATCTACCGCCACAGGTACCTACCAAATTTTGTGCTAATCCGAACAGTAGTTCTCGAGTTAAAACAGGACATACATACGGGCACTAAATTATTGGTATGATTGTACAGACTTATTATTGGTATATGTATAGATTATAATCATAAGCGTCGAAATAATTCTTTCTGTATATCGTTTAATATTTTACTACTCTAGTGAGTTGGAATATTGATGTGTAAAACTAATGCATTCTCCACAGTCAGTTATTTTCGATAATAATATGCTCACAATAATTCAACAACATAGTATAAATAAATGTATTGAATTTTGGAAGTTGAATTTTGAAGGCTGTAGTAGTAGTAGTATGTTGCCAACCTACCTATACCTGACTTCTATAATCAAAATACTCTACCAATTTGTCGTAGAAAGATGTAAGTAATTAAGGCCTACTTTGATAATGTATGTCAAATCTGTGTCTTTCTTGATATTGTAACAAAATCCCCTTCACTGAATGATTACATAGTACCTACCTAAAGTTCAGTTTAAAACTCATTGTTTTGGTAATGATCACCTCTGTTCTGTACACCATTTTACCATATTAGTAAACACATATAAAAAATTGCAATAGGTAGGTACCTATATATCAATAAACTGTAAGTATTTTAGGTCTTTTTATTTGGAGCATGCCTTCTAATCTAACTAAGGATTAGCAAATTGTAAACGAAGAAAAAAGATTCCAACTGATAATATTGTGTTTTGTGCTACAATGATTTAAATCTGCATGCATGGTGCAAGGTAAGTCTTTAATTACCTAACAATTTAAATAAAGTTAAATAAGTGGAATCTTTCTTCTCGGGTTATTAAGTGCAAAGAAATTTACTCACCTCTCTCAATGGCTTCATTCACCACTTGTTTTATAGTGGCTATATTAAATGTGGGGTTGAACCTGTATTAAAAAGAAAAAATATAAGTAAAACTAATATATCTATGCCAAACTTTAAATAATTAATTTAGTAATTGTGTTCCTGAACACCATTACAATAACCAACAATCACCAGTGAGTGGAACTCATTAAATTTATTTTAGAGGGCTTTTTATTGTAAGTAAGACTATAAACATAAGATCAATAACAATAACAACTTACTACTGAGAAGGAAAGAAATATTAAGAAGGTAAAACTATAAGGAAAACCAAGTCAATAGGTCACTGTGATATCTAGGATAGAAGTTCCAGTTTGAGCAGATAATTGACACTGCGGTCAATTAGAATCAATTTCACAATGTACCTTTAACTAATTGCGGGTAAAAAATGTTGAACGGAACTTTTTCAGTTACTAGCTACTGCCTGTGACTTTGTCCACATAGAATTTCATACTAGCTATTACTCCCCTTTTTACCTGCTTAAGGGATATTTTCCATGGTAAAAAGTTACTCTCCAGCCCTCCAACAATCTTCACACAAAAAACCAGTGTCCAATCTGTAGCTCTGTTTTGAGATGAAATTAGTATGGATGCCATACCATTTATGAAATTATTTAATTACTCTACCTATGTTCTAAAGTCAATGTGTATGAAAGAGATCTCTAAAGGATACTATGTTCTAGTGATTAAAACTTTCTAGTAACATTAGCGCAAGTGGGACTACAGTTGTAGGACTTTGTGTTCCAATACCTAAAAATGATGAGTAAACCAATTTTACAAATGAGGAATATAAGACAGAGTTGAAACATCTAATTGAAATACTGTATGTTACTAACAAAATTTGAGACAGTGACCAGTTAACTTGAAGCTACAGAACAGAGGGTTCCATGCAACTTATACAACAAAAAGACCAATATAATTACCCAGATTCAGAGCCGTTCATCTTGTATATTTAAAGAACGATAACAGTTTTACACAGATTTTTGTTGGGGATCACAAAATATGGAAATTTATCTTTTGACGGATCAAACTTGTTTCGGAGATAGATTATAAACACTTGATCACGGATTTATCACTTGAGCACTCTTATACCAAAACCAAGGAAACTAAGAAATAATTTACAGGGATAAAGTCCAGCTTATGAGCATTTTATCCGTCACAAACTATAAAAATGCGAGAGAGAAATCGCATGCCACCTTTGATTCACACCTGTCATAATTTCACTTTAAATTAAAACACTCTCTCTATAGATACTTCATTAAACATTTTCCCACAATCTAATAGAGAGTATAGCAATTTTTCCTTCAAAATGTTTATCACAGTTTCAGAAATAAATCAAATAATACGGCTATCGCCAGCTGACATTTCCCTGTGCGTTGTACAAAATTCAACATGGCCGCCGTGACTCGTCGTCGCATGACGTTCATCAATTTGGAGTCATATTAGCTCCTTTATATTTTCTGAACATAAATATAATAACGAATAATATGTTTATTAATTCAAACGTAAATAATATCAGATAACACCATACTTTTATTATATTTACTTTGTTTATTTTTTTGTATTAACTTAATTTGACTGGTAAAAGGAAAAGTAAGCGCAACGTGGAAAAGGAAAACTTTTCAGGAGAGTGATACAATTTTCTATCCTTTTTTCTCTTCATATAATTTTTACAGCTACCGTATTCTATTGTTTACTTTTGTTCATGAGAACTCACCTTCGGTTTTGTTCTGGCGGTAGCACACTCCAATCTACTTCATACATCGGATAAGCCATATTTATTTGAATTTGTGAGCCACGAATAACACTAAAAACTAAACATTTCACAGACACAACACAATTCCACAACAGAGCAAACTGAACTGTTATCAATGTGTTTTATCAGGTGCAGGCAGTAGATAGGTACCCCACAAATATCTAGTAATTACATTATCTCTTATCAAAGGTACACTTATCATTAAAAAAGGACAGCGATAGAGACACCGTTCAGTTAAAATTTTATTCTTATAATGTCAATATGTATATACAAAACAATGGATCGCTTCGCATCATTATCTTAATAGGAAAACTCATTATTATTCATTGTATATGAGTCGTGATTTATTTTATTATGGAAGAGGCGTCGTGTCGTAATGATTTCATAAGTTGTCGTCGTGGTTGCGCGGCGGCCGCTCGGCGCTGTTGCGCTTGATGCAGTCCACAAGCCACCGGATGCCCTCGTCGACGCCGTCGCTGCGACAAACGACATTCATTAACATACAAATCTTGTTTGATCCCCTTTTGTTTGTACACTATGAAAACGCGAGGCTGCAAGTATTTTTTCCAGTGTTTCCTTTCGCAACATTCAAACTCAAACACTTTATTTTTAGAAAATGAGTACATTTGTTGACTTTAAGAGGGTTTACTCCGAAAGTTGGCAACGTCGCAAATGGCTGTCAAATATTTCGCTGTTTTCATTCATTTCTGAATTTACTGAATGAAAACATGAATTATCGCTCTGTGGTTGAATAAAACATTAAGTATTGATTGCAATCATTATCATAGCAACACCAAATTTTTAGTATTATGAAAGTAATATATTTTGGAAACTTTCCATCGCATTTTAAGAGGGTTTACTCCGAAAGTTGGCAACGACGCAAATAGCTGTCGAATATTTTGCTGTTTTACTTTTTAAACTTTCGGAGTAAACCCTCTTAAAATGCGTTTTCATTCGAAAACATGAATTGTCGCTCTATGGTTGACATTAAGTATGGATTGCAACTTATCATAGGAACACGAAGTTTTTAGTATTATGGAAGTAATATCTTTTGAAAACTTTCCATCGCAGTTTGCATGCATTTCAATGTAATCTTATCATTTGAATGCCTAACCAACAAATTTAAAACGAGACGCGTCATTCAACCATAGAGTGATATCTTCCTTTTTAATTCAGCAATATTGAGATTTTAATAAAAACAGCGGAACATTTGACAGCTATATGCGACGTTGCCAACTTTCGGGATAAACCCTCTTAATGTAAACTTATCATTTGAATGCCTAACAAATATAAAACAAGACACGTCATTCAACCATAGAATGATAACTTCATTTTTAATTCAGTAATATTCAGAAATTAATAAATCATTTGACAGCTATATGCAATGTTGCCAACTTTCGGGATAAACCCTCTTAACATGGTGTGATGACTATACAGGTTGATTTCATTTTGCCAGTGTCATTGTGGAAATCCACAGATTATTGTCGAAAGATGAAGATTAATTTTTAATGGATCTCATACTTTCAAATAAAGGAACTCAATCAGGTATAATGATTGATCACCTTCTTCATAAGAAAGGACTGTAGTGTATATGGTTGGTATGGTCTTACTGTCCATGAAAACAAATGAAATTATATAAGGTCAAGTAAAACGTTGTGACGATATGTTACCCACAGTATCAGCTATGTTCAGCTCTGGACGTAGCGTAGATATCGCTCACACCATCAATCCCATACTGGCCCACACTAGTTTTTTTTTACCAACTCAAAAAAAAAAGCCTAAAAAACATGCTTAGAATCGATAGCTGATACTCTGGGTAAAATAACGTCACAACGTTTTGCTTGACCCTGTGTATAGATTTTCAATAATTTAAAGTACTTTTTTCTATGGGACATAGACCTAGCTGAAGATCAGTACTGGTGTTTGGTTGTTCAATACCATATCATAGTGCTTCCCTGACAGACATCCCTTTACCTATTTTTGTCACTACAGCCTATAAACATGACATGAATCTACTACAGCCTATTTGCGTCCCACTGCTGGGCACAGGCCTCCTCTCATCACGGGAGGGTTTGGTCTATGGTACCCACGCGGGCCCAGTGCGGATTGGGGACTTCACACACATCTTTGAATTACTTCGCAGCTGAGTGCAGGTTTCCTCACGATGTTTCCCTTCACCGAAAAGCTCAGTGGTAAATTCAAATTGAATCTAAGTACCCAGTTAATGCCGAAGTGGCCATTAGCATGATATCCCTGGCTCCGATCAGATGGGCATTCTGGTTGAATATCGGCTTGACCGTGTGCACCCCCATGCAGTCAGGAATGTCTTGTTTGTTCGCCAGCACCAGCAGTGGGACTCCGGAGAGCTGCTCTGATGCTATCATTCTATCTGGAATGTTAAAAAGTATGTTTAGATTTTTTCACCCACATCTGTAGTCTGTGTCTATTCATGATTTTTATCGCACACATGTCTGAATTAACTTTGGGTAATACCAAGTAGCATAGCATTGATACTAAATTTTAATAAATCATTGGAATTATGTGTGGAGGATAAAGAGCATAGCAAAGAGTCAAAAATGTGCAAACTGGAGATAAGTCTGAAGGATTTCAATTTTAACAGACATATGACTTCTAAGGTTATACATACAGTTTAAAAGTAAAGATAAAATGGTGTTCTCACTGAAATTAAATCTATAGTTAAAGGAAAACTGTTTAGGTAATATGATATTGTTATTTTGGGAAATTTGAGGAACATTTTGTAACAGAAGATACTCACCAAATGTTTCTTTTGATTCAGATATTCTTTCTCTGTCAGAGGAATCAACTATGTAGATTACAGCGTGACATTCAGCAAAATACTAAAACAAAACCAAAAGCTCCTATTAAATATTTAATAATAAATAAATAATAATAATAATATCTCAGGACATTTCACACAATTGACGTAGCCCCAAACTAAGCAAAGCTTGTACTATGGGTGTTAGACAACAATATAGATACTTATATAGAGAGAAATACATACACACATAAATACTAACCATCCATGACTCGGGTACAAACATTTGTGATCACCAAAGTTTGCCCCTAGCGGGATTCGAACCCGCGACCGTCGGAATAGAGGGCAGGGTCACTACCAACTGAGCCAAACCTGTCGTCGTTTATTGTCTTTATATCAAGCAGCAAAGAATATGAATAAACTTCTTGAACACTTATTTTCTTTCTAATGGTATTTAAATAAGCTTAATAATTATCAAATAGTTACTTTGTCCCACAGTGATTGTAGTTCAACTTGGCCTCCGAGGTCCCAGAAGCTTAGTCTGACGCCTTCAACATCTATTTTACCTATGTTCAGTCCAACCGTTGTAGTTATCCTATTGGGGTTCATAGCTTTGTACTTCTTTGTAAACTTAGTTTTTGTGGCCTCCAAATAAGTCTGGAAACAGGAGCAAACGCTGGTAAAGCTGTCCAAATTTACATAGTTATAAAAATCGGGTTTACAAAACCAAATATAAAGTACCGTTTTTCCAGCATTATCGAGCCCTAAAATTAACACGCAATACTCGTCTTTCTGCACCAAATATTTATAAAACCCATGTAATAGAGTGTACATTTTGAAACATCACTGTTTTATAGTTCGTAGCTTTATTTTCTTTTAAACAAATCGAATATACGTGTAAACATTGGCCGACCCCATTAACGTCATTATGACATTTGACGTAAAATAAAATAAAAATCACGTCATACATTTGTTTGTTCGAGATTATGGTATAACCGCCCATATAGGACGTTATGGTTTGATTACATGCACGGCGTTCAAAACGACATTCACGGGCACGAGCATGTAAACAGGCTGTTATTGAACGCGCTCATGAATGTACCCGTGAGGCGTGAACGCCGTCGATCGGTCGGTGGTCATTTTTTGACAAAGATCAAAGGTGAATTTGATCGCGCTCGGGTACCTGTTAACACGGTGGGAAATCAAAACATGTTCAAAACGACATTCAGCGGGCACGTTCACGAGCCCGGACGCGTGCGTATAAACGTAGCATAAAACTTTCTGGTTTCCTTCCAGGGATGTTCCAAGGTTACTTATACTACTGAATCTTTACTTTACTGAATAGATTTTAATGAAATTTCAAATATACTTAGACTAAGGTTTGAAAAAGGATAAAACACGCTTTTCATCATTATTATCGTTTATCATTATCAACCTTTGAGTATATAATTTGCTCAAAGTTAACAACACTTTAAAACGGAATGATTGTTTTTTTTTTTTTTTACCCATGCCGCGAGGTATGTAAGGTAAGACTTTCTGCTGCATGGCACCGGTATTTGGTAGCTGGTCATCTTACAAAAAATCGATCCATACTTGAATCATGACATTTAATTAAAAAAACTGTTGGCTTGAAATGTCACTTTGATGTGTCTTGCTTGGTGTGCTTGGGTGCTTGGCCATATCTTGGCAGGTTTTGGATCTTAAGCACTGACAAATATGGTCTGTGTTCAGTTCCTGATAATAATCTAAGAGCTACTATATAATAATGAAGCCTATGAAATCTCAAAGCAACAAACAAAGCAGCTATGGTACATCTAGTGTTACTATCACTCCTCGGTTTATAAGCGTGTCTCTTATTCTTGAAGGTGAGACTTTAGGCCCAGGGGATCCAAACATTTTGGCATTATTTGAGAATCAGATAATACTAGAAGGAAAATGGCAAAATGGATTGACACTAGAAACTGAATTGCCAATAAATCTCGAGGAGCCTTTTTTTCAATGGTTGTTAGCGGACAAACCATTAATTTTCTTACTTCGGGGTGTTGGTGGCAAAGGATCTAAGGAAGCAGATCCCTTACAACATGTTGATAATCGCGCCGGAGCAACAATAGACCTGTTCCCGCTGGTGCTCGGAGAAGAAACCGTCCATGTGACTGTGCAATTAGTTAACATCATAACTGGTGACTTCATTGGATGCACAGTTGAGGTTACAGCACAAACTAGCGTCATTCCCGAGTTGTACAAAGTTCCACTGATAATGACTATGGTTTCAGCGCACTGCCTGCCCCCGGCCAAGGATGGTACGGTATATATGGCCGCGGTAGGATTAGACGGAGTACACGACCCTCACGCTGTTAATTTTGGTATGTCACTTAGCACGCATTCAGCGTCCAAGGTCGTATGGGCGACGGCCAGCACGGGTGGACAAGTTGGAAATACGGCACTTACAGTTCCAAATGAAGATGTATTTATTCCAAGAGATTTAAACCCCCATAACACCTCTAATTGTACATCGGTATATTGGAACTCTATGAAGCGAGTCTTAGTAGACCCACTACTTTTACGCAATAGACTATCAACGCCTTTCTTTGTAGAAGTAGCCGGAGTGCCTAGGACCGGAAAGATCGACGTTAGAGGACGATACATGGGATTTATTGACATGGCCGTTTTGTTAGAGTCCAACCAACTGGGGGTAACAGCCGCTACCCCACTATTAATTTATACTGAAGCCGATTTGCCCGAAAATACCGGCCCTTTGTTAGATATACCTCCTCTTAGTGCAAAAGTAACTAGTGCTCGGGATACGAATTTGGTCATGGATGAGAGTGGTCACCAAGCTTACATTATGCTCAGATTTGATCTGATGGAAACACTCACACCAAGAACAACTATAGCCCGCTTATTCGAAACAATAGGATTCCCGCCACCAGAAGGTCCGATAGTTCCTTGTAACGCGCTTTATGTTGATCCGCCTGAAGAGGACCCTTCTTTAGATGTTCGAAAAATACGTAAAGATGGCGGAGCATTAGCAGTTCATCGAGAGCTTGGTGGATTGGCGTGCCGAGGCGCAGTTCCCATGGGACAAAGTATCAAGCGTACAGCGGCAAACCGATTGTTGATGCGTATCAGGACGATGCTCAAACAATTTCCGCCCGGAGATTGTTCCTACATCGAGTGGCAAGATACGGTGACCGGGCAGCACGCTGCAACCCGGCACGCCGTGACGGCGTCGTTCGCGCCGCAGCCGCCGCCTCCTCGGCCCCCTGCACCATTCGCCGCAGCGCGTTGCCGAATAGCCGGTGACTCGACTCTAGCAGCCCATAACGTTATAACCAGATTGAACAGCAACGCAGGCCATCCCAGCGCACTTCTTTCTAAGGTTTTAGTTTGTCTCGAAGCAAGAAGCGACAGAGAGGCAAAAAACTTGATCTTACAAGCATTAAGTGCTCAGACGAGAAATAGGTACCTGCTTTGGATCTTTGGCGCCCAAGAATTTGACAAAGGTCCCGATGCGTATGAACCTGCGTATTCTGCATTACGTCTTGCGGTAAAGGGCGATTACTCTGATGGCACATCTAACGCTATAGGCTGGGCAGCCATGCACGCACTGAACCACTATAATGGCAATGAATACTCGGCGTTTGTGGCCGCTAAGAAAATGAGGAAAATGTATGAGCTACCCCGGGAATGGAAAAAGTTTTATAAATATTGGTCTGAAACAAGCGGCGAAGAGGAGATTTTCTGGATACCCACAATTGTCGGAACAATCAATCCGATGGTTATTACCGCGGCGTTCTTCCTTTGTTTACGGTGTTACCATTTCACAGAACGCCTATTGCAATGTGTAGAAGAAGGCTGTGCAACAAAAGGAACACAAGTGCGAACTAAAAGCAAAGTTGGTCCAGATGTGTGTTACATTCGAGCCGCGTCTTTGTTGCTTCGTCGACAATATCAGAAAGCGTTAGAAATTACCCGTCAAGGAATAAAGAAATTTGGCCCAAGTGCGGCTATGTCTCAAATGCAGACCAGCTGTTTATCTTATCTTTATGGCTGGAACAGCGTTTGCGAGGATTCGTTTAAGGAGTCCGAGAGAGCAGGAGCACAGCAATGTCCAGCTATACTTTTTCAAGCCGCTCTATGTCATTTTCGTATACATCCGAAGTCGGCTCTGCAGAGAGCGGCTCGATGCCATAAGATAACACCGAGTGCACATTCAGCTCTGCTCATTGGGCGCATATATGAGACCATGGATGAGCATACTTGGGCGGAACGCTGGGCCGCGGCAGCAGTGAAGTTCGAGCCAATGCTCGCAGATGGATGGGCATTCCTGGCTACTCTAGCGTTGCGCGAGCGCGATGTGGACAAGGCGAGGACTATGATCCGTACAGCGAACCAGGTCGGGACAATCAGCCCGGATATTAAACAGGAGATGGTGCAAGTGATAGAGACTATCCGAATGCATTCAATGCCTGATGCGTTAGTTAAGGATTTGTGTCTGTGTGATTACTATTGATTTATTTTCGATAACTCACAAGTAAAGTATCTTATTGAAGTTCTTGTTTTGAATAATGGGATTAACTGAAGGGATTTATTATTGGGGACGATAAGCTCGATAAGCCCAGTAAGTGGTATAATATTCCAGTCAAGTCATATACCTAGCATCCGCGACCGCGACCGGTCACATCGTGAAAGTGCGGCCGTTAACTGTGTCACGAAAATAGAAAACGTAAAATGTCGTGGCTCTAATAATACTTCGCTTGCACTTCTACGTTTCACAGTAAACCTGACGTTATCTCCACTAGGAATTAGGTTAGATTATACCTACATCATGTAGGTACCTTTACCTATTTTTATACACAGCGCGTTATCATTTTGACTCCCGATAAGAAATATGATGACTAAATTTGTTTCCGAGAACAACTTGTTGATTGTCCGACTAAATTCGTCAATGGAGCACACCTTTTGATTTAGTAGTTGCGATAAGACCATTGTGCTATTCGTTGAGATTAATGGATAGTGTGTAATGTTTAATTCTGCGCGCCAGTTCAGTTGCATCACTCGTCTCGCTCCTGGGTCGCACGCAGCACACAAACAAACCCGCACCGCGCTGCGAGGTGGAACGACCGGGCTCTTTGTTATGAGTCGAGTTTTAAACAATTTCTGACATGTGAAAGCGAGGTTTGTTTACAATGGCCGTCTCAGCGAACTGCTGGAAATATCTTGTGCTAATCTTCAACGTACTATTCGCAGTGAGTATTATTCATCAGTTTTAATATATACAAAAACCGTAAACTTTGGCCTGATTTGCAATGTAAAGCAGCGTAGCCATACCAACAGCTGACAAAACACTGTTTTTTAATAGAAAATTGCGAGGTTTCACAGTTAATTTGTAAAGTTTGTAAAGGTTAAGTTACTTATCTCGAGATAATTTGCTCTGACACACTTTTCTTCAGTCATTACTTTTAAGAATTAGTTCGCTAACTTCTTCTATTTAATTAAATTTAACCAATTAGATTCAAGTAGGATTCACATTAGACAGAAGTGGCGCTAGTAGTCATTGAAATCACATTTGGAAGACAGAGAAATACTAGAAGTTGTTTACTTGGCATGTGACCTTTTAATTTGGTTGCTTTATAATCACGAGTAACGACGTGGTTTCGCGTTCTGTCCACAGATGTCAGCAGTAGTACTGTTTGGGGTTACCGGATGGCTGCTATACAGACTGTTCATTTATCGACACTTCATTGGAGTGAATGTGGAATATCCAGCCATCCTGCTACTCATGATGTCAATAATCACGTGCTCCATAGCCTGGATAGGCTGGAGAACGGCTGCATCCATGCATCAAATTCACGTGACAATTGTACGTTCATTCTATTTAACGTTTTGTTTATTTATAATGTCTGTCTAATCTGTCTTGCACTTAACGTGTCGGAAATGTAAACATGCTGAAACTGAAATGGAATTTGTTACTCAACCTCCTGTTGTTGAAATTAGAGAAGAGATCATCATATAATATAGTTTCAAACAATTAAAGACACGTAGGGAATGGTAAAGTTCTAAGCACTTCATTGTGTAATATAGGTATAAAACGTAGAGGTGTGTGTGCCCTGCCATGGTGGCTAAAAAAAAATTGCTTGGATTGGAAGAATAAAGTATGGAGGGTTGAAGTAAAGGAGCGCAATTTTTATAGTTCCAAAAGTGGACACCAAATCGGGTAGTTTGGGGGCGCTGCGGTCGCCACAAGTGTCAAGCCACCTAGGCGGATATAGTCTGCAGTAGCGCCTTCTTCTTCGAAAATGGTTGTGAGGAGAGTGTGTTTTGTTTTGTTGCTTATCAAATCCGCTGGACACGTTTTCAACTGTTCCGCCATTTAAGATTGCGCTCCTTACCAAGACAAATTCCACACTCCATAGAATAAAGTTAATCACGAGAAGTACGTTAAATATGGCCGCGCAGATTTACAAAACGGAGAAAAATAAATGACGGATGACGGAATATGGAATGACGCTCGGCGCCATAAGTATTTAACGTAGTCATCATCGTTAACTTTCTCGATGAAACACAGGTTTAAACTAGTGTTGCAACAGTAAAAAAATATATATTTAATTTCAGACTGGCATCCTAATAATCCTGGTGGTGGTAATCGAGTTCTCGTGCTTCGTTTGGGCCATGGTGGTGTGGGACAATGCGGAACTGGAGATCAAGTCAACTATGACGTCATACCTGCAGGAGACCAAGGAGCTCAAGGACACCAACTCGGTGGAGGCGTTGCGATGGGACAAGCTGCATATTACGGTACGCAAAAACATTAAGGGTTCTCACTCAATCAGACGCTAACAGATAAGGGTGTCACAACTTACAAAACCAGACTTCGTTGCAGGTCTTGACCCTTTACTGAAAACCACCGGTCTTTAATGAAGTGTAATAATATGTGACAGAAGACAGCGAAGCTGTTTTGCGACATATTTAAAACCGGCGGGCGGCGGTGGTAGCTATCCAAGCATCAGGATTTAACACATTGCTGTTAGCTGGTGCCTGATGATTTCAAGTATTACGTAACGAATTTGGGGGCGGGGGGTTTTGTAAAACATTACGATTTTTAACCCTTCATACGTCACTTGGTGGTTACGTTTTACTAGTTACGGAAAAACGTTACGGCGCGTTGTTTGGGGGGGGGGGGGGGGCAACATTCTCCAAAAGTTGCGTTACGTAGTACTTGAACGCTCCCAAGCTTAGATGTCATTCGATCCTTACAGAAACGACGCCATTTCACCATACTTAGTGAAAATCTCGGCGTGAATTTTAACGGACGTTAACTCCTGACGCACCCAGGATAAGTGCGTTCCAGTGATACAGAAGTGTAGTACGCATTCACTCGCCCACTACCTATGAATGTAGCAACATTACTGTTTTCACTCTTCCTATTCGAAAAGGAGTACTTTGTTCCCCGTTTAGAGGGAGCAAAATATTTTGCTCCCTCTCCATTTCTGCCCCGCAAACAGGGAGCAAAGTACTATTTTGTTCCCTGCTGCTACTGGTTTTCTCATAGGAGGAGTGAAAAGCAGAGTGTGCAGCACGGTAGCAAAATTATTTAAACCTTTGGTGACATAGCTTGAATCCCTCGCTTGCTCAAGATTCCACGTTGGAATCGCTCGCTCGGCTCGGGATTCTATTCTGGAATCTTTCGCGTCGCTCTGGATTCAACCCGTCACCCGCGGTAAAATATACCATTTTGCTCCCTAGTCACACAATCTACTATAAAAGATAACACCTGTTGAATAACATTGTGACTGCAACCGTGTATGTTCCCTTCCAGTTTGAATGCTGCGGCGTGCGAGGCCCCTCTGACTTCATGTCGACGGGGCAGGTCCCCTTCTCGTGCTGCGGCCAGGGCCCCCTGGACGCTGTTCAGAAACCCTACGCCTCCGACTGCAGCGCCCTCTACCAGCGCGGCTGCGGGAAGCCCCTGCATGACTACGCGCGGGATCAACTCATGCTGATCGCTATGACTGCGCTCGCTGCGTCTATACTGCAGGTAAGGGCCCCTTCTACCAAGACCCCTACTAACCGCGGCTGCGGGAAGCCCCTGCATGACTACGCGCGGGGTCAACTCTTGCTAATCGCTATGACTGCGCTCGCTGCGTCTATAGTGCAGGTAAGGGCCCCTTCTGCCAAGGCCCCCACTAACCGCGGCTGCGGGAAGCCCCTGCATGATTACGCGCGGGATTAACTCATGCTGATCGCTATGACTGCGCTCGCTGCGTCTATAGGTAAGGGCCCCTTCTACCAAAGCCCCCTCTACCAGCGCGGCTGCGGGAAGCCCCTAGGCGTGGCAGTGGCAACATCTCTTGCTGGGGCATCATTCGGAAAGTAAAGGGATTAGGGAGTAAGGGGATGGATTCTATAGTAACGTCAAAACGTCACGAAGTTCAAACTGACCTTTAAGTACAGGTTTACACAACTTAGAAGGCGCGTGGATTTAGCAATAATAGTCTCTGCATCAACGGCTTAAGTGCTTCGTCACGCGCCTTCTAAGTTGTGTCGTGCTATAGCTAGATTTAAGGAAACTTCGATTCTTAAATTTTTTAGAACTTTCATTCTAGAATGAGGCCCCTGGAAGGTAAGCCGTAAGGGGCAGATCTCTGCGTAGGTAGTGCGTTGAAAATATTCCTATTGAATAATGGACTTCGCGTAGTCCTTTAGCAGCCTGATTCTTCTTCAAATACATACGAGTGAAGAATAAAAGGTATTAAGGAACTGCCAAATAAAACTATTGATACGAAGACATCATAGATACTTAGATGCCTGAGTAGGCCTTTAGGCCTCCTAAGATAGCTTCTGTTATAGTCTTGTTTAAAAATGCAACCAAGGTTTTTCAGGTTTTCTTTTTCTTATCTTAGCAAATATACTGGCTATGCCCGATTTATTTGCCACGTTGAAAAAAGGTTTAGCCTTGGTCTTTCGTATTCACCTTAGTCCTCATTACTGTAGTGTATACATTTACGGGAAGAAGGTATTATTCAAATTAACACGGGAACTTAAAAGAATAATTAACCGCCTTGGCTGCCACGTTGCCGGTGTTGCCATATCCAATTAGCATGCTAGTGTGGCTGTTAGCGCGTGATTCGCCGAAGGATACTAAAACATACGACGAAACGTCTATATTTAAAATACACTCATCGATGAATATAACGAGGGATTAGTTCGGCCAGATTACTCTGTATTCACCTAACTTTGCCTAGCTTTGCTGTGCCCTTTTAGGGCGTCACATATATTAGTTTTACTTATATTCCACCTGGTATTATAGTGTGAAATGCAATAAACGTCTTGAGTTTGGGCTTTTGGCCGCGACTCTCGCGAGATTTTATTCACATGGCGATGACATTGATTTTATGAAAATTTTATTCACGAGGCAGGAACGAAAAGTGGGAACGGGAAATCCAATGTCCTTGTAAAACAAATCTTATTTTAAATATCGCTTAAATTTTGATGCAGCTTACGTTGCATTAATCGAGACGCCTATAGTAGGTAAGTACTTACTTACCTACTATGGGCTATACCTACTTAGGTAGGTATACATATTAAATTCTATGATCTGGTTTTCAGGTTCCACAATATTTGGTACCTATATAGTCCATAGCACTATTGCTATGGGCTATATAGGTACCAAATATTCGAAGAGATTCCTACACTAGGTAATTACGTTGAGTCTATACTCAACGTAATTACCTAGTAGGAATCTCTTCAAGGTTATTTTTACCCTGATAGGTATATTATTCATTTACATTTTATTTACCCGGGATTTATAATATTGAAGCTCGCGCACTATACATCACAACAGAAGTTAAAAGCCGTGGTAGCCTAGTGGTTTGATCTATCGGCTCTCATGCAGAGGGTCGGGGGTTCGAATCCGGCTCGCACCTCTGAAATTATTTATGTGCAAAATACAAGGATGTGTGTGAAGTCCTCAATCCGCACTGGGCCCGCGTTTTAACATCGGTTAAATGGCTGAAAATGTGGGTGCTGATTTCACTTGGGTTTAAAGTGAATTTCTTGCGATAAGCCAGGGCTGTCACGGCATTCGATTGTTCCCTTATCGGTAAAACGGAATCTCATTGCTCATTGTTCTTAGTACTGCATCTGTGGAGCGTGCTGTACGTTTCACAGAGTGATATTAAAAAGTATCACGAGTGAAATACTTCGGGCTGGTTGACATTGTGTTTGTTTAACTTGCATGAACTAAGAGCTTGTGATCTGTATGGACAAAATGCAATGTGCCCATTCCAAAGAACTGCCACTCTATCGTATCAATTTAGGTTACCTTGCCGTTTCATTTGGCTTGCCTCACCAGAAATCATAGACATCATGGAAATAAATCGGCAGCCAACTTTTCCTAGCGGCTTTGGCATACGGCAATCGCATCCTTTGCCCTGATACGCCGAATAAAAAAAAGTGTCTTCCTCTAAACGTTCCAAATTCGAAACATTCGTGATGTCGCGCCCAGCGATTAGTTGCCTCGGAATCAAATTACGAGCAGTAAATCGATCTGGCGCGCCCGTGGACACCCCAATTAATATCAGCGTGATATTAATTAAGAACCCGTTGGCCGAGACTTTATTACAGGGCTATATAGTTTGTAATAACCAACCTATTTTTGGAAACACATTTTCAACCCGTTTCCGTTAAGTACCTACCGTTTAAATTTTAGAACCGTGCTGCTACCATCTTACTTGCGGCACTGCCATGAGTGTACCGAGGGGGGCCTGGATCTTGGTCTTCTCGTACAAAATGCCCCGAAGAAAATTGATCTCCCCCCCCCCCTGGATCTGAAGCTGAATAGGCGCTTGCCCCTCCTCCCCTCGGTGCGCCCATGGGCACTGCGTAGAGGGAATCTTTATAGCCAAATTATTTAGACTGATAAGTATCTAATTAGCACCGAGATCATTTGGAAAGTTTTGCTTTCTGTAGAAAACTCGACATGACCAAATAAGTAGAATTATCGATATGGACAGTTTTTCTCAGCTTTACCTATTCCTATACGTATGTACCGCTAGATAGCTATATCTTAGTCACTTTTCAGTTTCGCCGCGATTGTTTTACGAGCTCGACCTAAAAAATAGAACGTCGTACTCGTACTAATATGTGCACAGTCGAGTACTTCATATCTTTGCAATAAGGTCGAGAATACCGCTAGCTCGAGAGAGTAAACAAGTCCCGAACGTCGGCCCAGAAACATAAATCCTTAGCTTAATGCCGTTTCGTGAATTGTTTGGAACATAAAGTTTTCTACAATAAGGGGCCAGGCCAGATAACACGCTGGTAATGTAGCTGTTGCTTGGACATGTACGGTATTGGGAGCGCGTCTGTTCAGAACAGACGCCCTTGAGTCACTGCTAATCAGGGGCCTTATTCGAGTTCGTACTTATTTTCCAGGATAAAAATTAGCCTACCTATATTCGTATATCCTTTGCTGGACTCCAAAATTCCAAATATCTCTATACCAAATTCCATCCAAGTCGTTCTAGAGTGGTTTAAGCGTGAAGGGGAAACCGTAACAGAAATACATACGAGTATATACCTAGAGTCTAGACAGAGTTTCTTTCGCATTTATAATATACTAGCTCGTGCCCGCGACTTCGTCTGCGCAGGATTAGTATTTCGAGTAGCTTATATACACAATATCTTTATAAATTGTAGCCTATGTGTTATTCTGATGTATAAGCTATATTATTGTAAAGGTTCATTAAAATCCATTCAGTAGTTTTTACGTGAAAGAGTAACAAACATCCATCCATACTTACAAACTTTCGCGTTTATAATATTAGTAGGAAGTATGGATTAGTATGGATCTTTTTATACGGCGTCAGAAAGTGCTCTAAGCATTTGGACGAAATTTGCGATAGAGATTTAGAGTTTTACGGAATCGAAAAAACGATCTAGCTATGTCTCATTATTTTTTCAACCGAACATTGCTCGGTCGTCCAGGTACTTTACTAGCTGTTATCTTCCTAAGCGTAAGTGAATCGTTGTTTAGGGATATGTGAGATCCTATATCCCTATTACATCCCGGATCAGTGCTGGCGACAGGTCTCAGGAACTATTTGCGACCCACTTATGCCTTTGAAGGTAAAAGGAAAAATATACAAGACGATAGTGAGACCTGTCGTAATGTATGGATCGGAATGTTGAGCGAAGAAAAGGAACGAATGAAAGAAAGTTGCAGTCAGTCAAATGAGAATGTTGAGATGGATGTGTGGAGTAACTAGAATGGACAAGATAAGGAATGAGTATATAAGAGGAAGTCTGAAAGTAGCTCCATTGGTGGAGAAATTGAGAAGTAAGAGGTATGGTCGTGTTATGAGGAGAGATGAAAGCCATATAATACAGAGAGTTTTAAAGAAGACGTGGATGGACTGTGTGAAAGAGGATATGCTTAGAAAGGGTGTAAAAGTGTAAAATTCGGAGATGTAAAAAAAGGATAGCGACATGCGGGGCAGCATAGCTACAAACAGTCGCCGTCGGATGACGGGTGAGATAGAGAGAAATGGAAGAAAGGAACATGTTGTACCGACCCCACTTCACTTGAATAAGGGCTTGGCACTTGTACAATTTACGACTTCACTTGAATAAGGCCCCAGCACGCGTATCTGCGTGAGCGCAGCCGAAGTGAGGACGCCGTGAGGTCACCAGCTCATTATCCTCTTATTCGTGAATCTATTTCTGTAGTTAGAATGTAATTCAGTAGATATCTCCTACAAGTATGTACTCACACTTGAACTGTCTGAGACAGAACCATTTTTTTTCCAAGTTTAAGTTTCAGTTCTAGATTGAGAATCATGCATTGAAAGTCGTTCTCTCGCCCAATGTTTTAAAACCTACCACAATAGCCTACTTATTTACGCACCACTGCTGGGCACAGGCGTCCTGACACCACGAGAGCCTACATCCTACATCGCTTACATAGAGCGATGCTATAGGGAATCTCCCTGTTCCTTTTAAGACTTCGAATATAGCTTAATTATACCTAGCCCCTGAAATGATATGAAATATGAGTTGGATATTTTGAGGTGTCTCGTTTACGACGAAGCTGTTGACCGGTGTATCGTTCACGTGACAGGTAGTCTCACGCAGAATCCGTCTCTCGTCCCACGATATAGCATGACACAACTAAGAAGGCGCGTGGATTAAGCAATAACAGACCCTGCGTCGACGGCTTAAGTGCTTTGCCGCGCGCTCTCTATGTTGTGTCGTACCTGTACTTGAATCTGTGTAAGTAATAAATATGATATGTGAGGCGGAAATGGAGTTCGATAACAAGTTTTATAACGTTTCGTTTACAGTGGGTTTTGTGCCTACTTAACGTTGAATGATGGTGATTCGGATATGTTCAACTAGCTTCTGCCCGCGACTTCGCGTGGAATTCGTTAATAGCATTCCCGCGGGAACTATGAATTTTTCCGGGATAAAAAGTAGCCTATATGTTGACCAGTGTTATAAACTACTCCCATTACCATATTTTGTTACAATCCGTCCGTATAGATTTTTTTTTAAATCGTTATTTTGTGTTCAGTATCGTTTATATATACTTAATCCCCTCGACTTGATAGTTTATTTTAATTTTCAAGTTTCAGACGCGACTTCTTCAACAGACTTATTATTAGTATTCGCTGACTTATAATAAAACTCGCTGTAACTCCGGATTTAAAACATTTGCTATAATTAATTACCTACCTTTTTATCTTAAGCTCTTTTTGAACTGACAGGTCATTATGATCTTTCAATAATATACTGCATTAAATTTTAACTTACATACATAAATATATAGGTACAATTTACTATGAGAACTCCGCAACAGCTGCATCCGAACTGCACGCACAATTCTCAGGAAAATCGCGGTTCCAATGCACTCATGTATGTTTTTATCATTTATTTCCTTTTCATGTACATCTTTTATAGACACAAACCGCATGGTCCTTCGAACCGGAATGCAGCGCAGCGCAAGTCGCATTGTTTTTAATCCGTGCGACATTGAAACCGCGGCTATAATGCGAAAATTGCGCAGGAGTGGAAGGATGTCACCTATCACCTAATATAGCCGGTTGCAGCCGACACACGCTCCCACACGGCGAATTAGATGATGCATGGGTTTTTTTAAAACCTGCTCCCGCCGGTTTAATCAAGAACAGGTGGTTGTACTATACCTAAAGAAACATCATCATCATCATCATTATCATTTCAGCCGAAAGACCTCGCCACTCGGACCGGTCCTGTGCTACTTGCTTCCGCCGGTTTCCCGCGACCTTCACGAGGTCGTCGCTCCATCTAGTTGGAGGCCTACCGACAGCTCGTCTCCCTGTTCGCGGACGCCACTCGAGAACTTTCCGACCGAACCTAAAGAAACAAACGTAACAAAATTATATTCATGCCTATCAGTATTCCTTTATATTACGACTCGCTTATGAAGGGTTCCGTAGCAGCAAATATTATGCTATATGCCATAACTTAAAAAAAAAAGTCGACATATATAATGTTACTTTTTACAAGGTTAAAATATACTAGGTATATATAAATATCCAATCCAATGGCAATGTATAATTCTCGTTTGATATTATTAAATTCTTTGACCGCAACATTATTTAGCTGTATTGTTACCTAAACAATATACATTAATTTTGTCACTATATTTTCCTTCCTTTTTTTCTGTGTGCGTAAAGTTTTGTCGCGTTAAAACCACCATGACGTTTAAACTGCTATGTCTACAATGGTCTACTATTACAAATGCCGTAAAATTCATATATACCTATGACAGCCGATTACAGCGCTTATGATCAACACATTACATTCGACAACACCGTGACGACTCGCGTAGACTTATATACCTATTATAAGACAACTTGGTTTGCTGTCATAAGAGTAAACAAGGCCAGTGGCGTCACGCGATCTGAATCATTTATAATTACCACAAAGTCCTCTAAATTGCATGCAATGACTAGTTCAATGACTGATTCCCATCCTCTAGATTTACACGCGGTTAGTCATTAAATATACATAACATATCTCATGTGAAGTCTTCATTAGGATTTATAAGACATATGTCCGGCCACTTCTTGAATATGCGTTCCAGCATGGAGTCCTTACTTTGTAAAAGACATTGATCTTCTCGAAAGTGTCCAGCGCAGAGCTACAAAATACCCATTCAAATTAAGGCGTCTCTCTTATGAGGAAAGACTTAGGATATTAAAGTTGCCAAAGCTAAAGGATCGACGAATACGAGGAGATCTGATTGAATGTTTCAAGATTCTCACATATAAATACAACCTCCCCGACATACACACCTTGATCAAAAGGGACACACTGGCAACGTGCACCCGCGGGCACAGTAAAAAAATCATGCGCACCCCCTCTAGTTCCAATGTTGCATATCACCTCTTGGGAAATCGTGTTGTTGGGGCTTGGAACAAACTGCCCGATAGTGTCGTCACCGCACCCTCACTTAACATTTTTAAAAATAGACTAGATGCGTCGCTAGTAAATAACCCGCTTGATGAGAATATTTAGTGCAAAAAGATAGTGTGAATAGGTATGTGCTTGTGCATATAACTCAAAGTGAATACAGTGAACATTTATTTATTTATTTATTTAAACTTTATTGCACATTAGTAAAACTAATACAAAAGGTGAACTTAATGCCATAAGGCATTCTCTACCAGTTAAACCTTTGGACATAATGGAAAATGTTGTGGCGGTGCAATAGAGGCTACTTACAAGTAGCCACACTGTAAAAATATAACATATAGAAGCAAATTAAATAAAAATAAATAAACTACACACATAATATACAGTATAAATATACATAAATATAAGTAAATACATAAACACACATACATATAACATATAATAAGAATGATGACAAACGAAAAAAGCGACAAGTAATAAAAGAGTAGGTGTTCAGTTCTGATTCGATAGAAATAAACGAACATGCTTTTTGAATACAAACAGGCTCGGAGCTTGCCTAATCCTGAGAGGAAGATCGTTCCAAAGACGAGCCGCCCGAAGAGAGAAAGAATTAGAAACAAAACCAGTACGGTGTAAAGGAATAGACAGGGTAAGGTTTTCGGCAGAACGCAACTGACGAATGTGGGTAGACCCCAGAAACGTGAAAAATGATTTGAGATAACTAGGAGAACGAGGGTCATACAGAATATTATACAAACAACAAAGCACTCTAGTACTACGACGTATCCGAATGGGGAGCCACCCAAGCTGAGATCGGAAGGAAGATACGTGATCAAACTTACGAAGGCAGAAAACAAAACGGATGCAACAGTTAAGAAGGCGATCAAGTTTATTCAGAAGCTCCTCATTAACATCAGAGTAACACACATCACCATAATCGATAATAGGAAATATTAAGGACTGCACAAGAGAGATCTTAGTCTTGACAGGTAGAAAGTGCTTGAGTTTGTTAAGAGCGTGAAGAGATCCTATGACCTTACGACTAACTTCAGCAACATGTGTTCTCCAACTCAGAGAGTTATCAATGAAAAGTCCTAGATCCTTAACACTAGAGCAAAAGGGAATACCGACGCCATTAAAAGTCGGCGGAGGCACATTATCTACATTGAACTTAGATAACTGCCCAGAACTACCAACGATAATAGCCTGGCACTTCGAAGCGTTAACAAACAGGCCAAATCTTATAGACCAGTCATATATTCGCTGAAGGTCAGCGTTGATCTTATCGATAGTGCACTTCAGATCAGCTACACCACAATGGACATATAACTGAAGGTCGTCAGCATACAGATGATACGCGCAGCAGAGATCGGACGTAATGAAATTAACGAAGATGGAGAATAGTAAGGGAGAGAGGATTCCGCCTTGAGGTACACCAGCAGTCAAATCACACCAATCAGAGAAAGACTTATCAACGCGAACCGCCTGCTGCCGACCCTGGAGGTAAGAAGAAAACCACAACAGAGCTACAGGTGAAACATTGAGGTGTTTAAGAAAGGCCAGAAGAATGTCATGGTCAACAGTATTAAAAGCATTAGAAAAGTCAATAAGAACGAGTACAGTGACCATGCCATTCTCCATGCCACGCCTCACATCCTCAGTGACCTTCAAAAGAGCTGTGCAGGTACTGTGACTAGGACGAAACCCGGACTGAAAAGGACTGAGGAGGCTATGAGAGTAAATAAAATCTGAGAGTTGCTTATGAACCGTAGCCTCCATCAGCTTAGAAAGGAAAGGAAGTATTGAAATAGGCCTAAAATTGCTGAGAGAAGAGGGATTAGCGATTTTGGGCAAAGGGATAACATGGGCTTTGCGCCAAAGAGTTGGAAATTCCCCAGAGGAGAGAGAAAAGTTGATGATGTGAGTAACATTTATTTAAAACTATATTTAAAAAAAAAAGGACTATACTGAACATTGTGATATAGGCATACCAGCACCAGATTGCTGCTCGCCTATTATTCGAATAATAATAAAATAATAATAATAAATTAATACCAATTAACCTTACTTGAGATCTCAAGCCGGAAACCGCTGCACGCTCTCCGGATGGCTACCCTACCACTAATAGGTATATTACCGATTAATGTGTATATACTTTTACCGAGTTTTTTAGTTTTCTTTTCCATGTGTAGGTATAATATTCTATACTTACGTTACACGTTACGAAGAAATGTTCTTCTTCTTCACTAAGTACATATTGTATAGTCTCCGCCGCCGCCGTGTCTGTCTGTCTATTCGCGATAAACTCAAAGAGCTGAACGCATAATCATGCGGTTTTCATAGATATGGGGGTTCATGACTCATGAGTACGGTTTTGGCGTATAACTTGTTGAACTACTACACGTGCAAAGCCGGGGCGGGCCACTAGTTCTTCATAGAACGTACTTAGTTATTTACATTTTTATTTTTAAACCACTGTATTCAAGTAATAGATAACTTGTGACATGTATTTATTTCTGTATGCATAGCATAGTATAGTGTACAAACAAAGACGACGGCAAAAAACGTAATCGCATAGCTTGCTCGTACAGTCAGCAGCAGAAGTAGATAAGCTGTCCAGGTGTTCAAAATGACCTACACACGCCCTTAACGTCTTAAGAATAAGGTCGTGTGTAGGTCATTTTGAACACCTCGACAGCTTATCTACTTCTGCTGCTGACTGTACGTCACAGAAGCCGAAATCAAAACGTTTATGTATAGGGAAAATGGTTCTAATTTGAGTTGAAATGTTCACACTTATGATAATAGGAAAACTAAACTTGTTATTAGTTTAATATTTCCCACAAGTGATAACATAATAAAATACAGTAAATATACCTAGATTCTAGAAGATAAAATAAGAAAGCTTCATTTTTTTTTCAATTCTTTATCACTACATAGTATAAAACAAAGTCGCTTTCTCTGTCCCTATGTATGCTTAAATCTATAAAACTACGCAACGTATTTTGATGCGGTTTTTTTAATAGATAGAGTGATTCAAGAGGAAGGTTTTCGTATAAAATTTGTTTAACGTTCAATTCCCGCGGGAACGCTATAACCGAATTCCACGCGGACGAAGTCGCGGGCAGAAGCTAGTTTTATGATATATAGTATCTTTACTATGTGCAACCTATATTTACCCATATTTGAATCGCGTGTTATAGGTGAAACTTAATAATAACAAACCTGATAAAGAGGTGGGCGTCACTCTATCGACGTTGACCTCTAACTTATCGTTTAAATATTGAAATAAACAAATAATGTTATTAAAAACCACTAACACATTTACAGATGACAGTAAAAAAGCCTTCTGTTTTAAAGCTAATAAAAGTGTAGTCTTTACTTCCATTAGGCAACTGTGTTTAAGGGCTCTACGCATTTTTCGGGGATGAAAAGTACCCTAATGTCCCTTCCCAGGACTTCAACTATCTCCATGCCAAATTTCATGTAAATCGGTCAAAACGTCAAGCCGAATCAGAAATGAGGATATCCGCAGTAGAACTAGGGTCACCGACATAGCCCGAAGAATTGCGAGCCTTAAGTGGCAGTGGGCGGGGCACATTGCTCGCAGGACTGATGGCCGATGGGGCCGGAAAGTTCTCGAGTGGTGCCCGCGAACCGGGAGACGAGCTGTCGGTAGGCCTCCAACAAGATGGAGCGACGACCTCGTGAAGGTCGCGGGAAACCGGTGGAAGCAAGTAGCACAGGACCGGTCTGAGTGGCGAGCCTTGGGGGAGGCCTATGTCCAGCAGTGGACGTCTTTCGGCTGAAATGATGATGATGATGATGATGGTCAAGCCGTTGTAGCGCGGAGAGGTAACAGACAGACAGGACAGACAGAGACACTTTCGCATTTATAATATTACGAGTAGTATGGATTCACTAGCTGTCTCCTGTTGGAAAAACCACACGTTAGGTCCCTAATTTTGCCCGCGGAAGTTTCAGGAAATCTGTCTTAGTGCCCCCTTATACTTCCCAAGGAACCTACATGCCAAATTTCAGCGATAGTTTCGGCTAAGCGTTGATCGATCGGTCAGTCAGTCATTCATCACTTTCTTGTTTTATATACTGGTAGGTCCAGCCGTTTCGACTTAAATAAAGATGAAGACTAAACCAAATACCTACAAAATTTGTAATCTTGAATAATGTATGCGTAATAATATATTAATATTAATACGGATGCCCCAAAGTTTATTTAGTAATTAGTTGAAATAAGTATTTATGTAAAAGTGAACAAGCCTTGCCTGGGTAAGGATTTCACTGTTTTAGGTAGGCTACTTTAATAAAATCGTTATAAGTACATATACCTACTTTAGATATTGGCAGTAAAAGGATCTCCAAAACAGCTATTGAGCCTATTTTCTTATTAATTCAAGCGGTTTATGTCCATTTCAGAAACACTCATGATTCATCATTCATTATTTTCAATATTTTAAATCCTAAATATTTACTTTACTACTAAGACCAGTACTCGAACATTCGATTCTTACTTTTGTAGCGTAAGTTGCATCAATAAAATTAACGACGATGAGCCCGTTAAACATGGCTACTGAGATTTTCAATATGGGGAAAATGACGTTTCTCTATGGCATGATACCTAGGCGCCATATTTAACGTTGATTTGAGTCCACCTACTTATTTGATGCAACCCGTTTAATTTTCATTTCTTTTTTTTCACGCATATCATTTGTTAAACGTCACAATGCGAGCCAGTTATTTTTGACACTGCTGATTAAATGTTAAAGAAATATTTAGTTTTTTTTCTCTAAATTTTGTATAGTAGCGTGCATTATATTAAATATTATAGTTATTTGTTTTAAACATAGAAATGTGTTCATTTTAAAAATAATTGGTGTGGCTGAAAAGCCTTGTGCCGTTGCCGACGACTCAAAGTGTTACATTTTTTTATTTTACTTTTCTGCTCTAGAGCAGCGATGAGCCACTTTCTGCACTCTAATTAAGCAAACAATGACCTTCTTTCAGAGTATGTGAAATGAAAAGAGACATTCACAATCCCTGCGTTCACGCGTTGCGTCAGCTAGATTTACCTAATTAAAGTTCAATTTAGCGCGCCGCGACGCGTGAGCGCAGGCATTGTGAATGTCTCGTTCCCTATTTAAAACTTCGAATAGAGCCCTCAGTTCTAGTTCCTCACTGAATAACAAATCTAAACTCTATCTAGGTATACGCTCTAGGTAAGTATGTACATAGCATACTCAAGGAAGTAATTTAACACAGGCGGTGAGTCAGCACTGTAAGTACCTAACAATGGAGCTCGGGTCTCCAATTTGCGCCCGAGTTCCTTGTACTATGCAGTAGCTTTTAATTGTATATGAAGGCACATGCACACTTTGACATTTTTATTTAGTCATAAGAACGCTCTTTATCCCCATGTGCCCTTGTAAAACAACCTAAGGACTGGAAGAAAGTTACATATGTCGGAGAATGGCACTGAGCATCAGGTATTTCCTTGTCTGTGGGCATTTCGTATAGGTATTCAGCTACTGGGTTCCTCGAGATTATAAGAATAGTCCAATTACGATCTTCAGTAGTTTAATTACACTAATTATAATCACCATTACGAGCCACTGTCTTCAATAGGTAGTCCAATAATAATTCAACAATAACTAATTACAATAATCAAATCGTATGCGTCCGCGCACGACGGGAGCCTATGGAATCTCTCTGGAATCTGTCGTCCTTTTCCTAGCGACGCCTCTCGGTCAGTACTCAAGTGGATTTCGCGTCAAGCTGGAGTCGTGTCTTCAACCATGGATTCCCGACACGGCCATCTCTGACAGTACACCCGTCCTCGGGTGCATCGCCTGAAAAAAACAAGATAGGCAACGCACAGTACACAAGTTCACAACATTTCAACCAAACTTGATGTGTTTTTTTTAACAAAATTGCTTCAAATAAGAAATTTCATTGCCAGACCATCATTAAATTCTCTATTAAACATAAACTTCCCATTGACATAGTATGATGACTATGTTTAGTTTTAGCATGAGCAGCAAATCAATCCCCATCATCATAGTATGATGACTATGTTTAGTTTTAACATGAGCAGCAAATTAACTTCTGTCACTGTCACACCGATTACTTTAATCAAAACATTCTTCAGCCACATGAATGGCTCATTCTTGCCCTCCTTCTTTGTGCATCGACACAAAGATCTCAACCGCACCGACGGTCTACCGTTTCCAATACCTTGAGGTGTACATCATAGCTAGCTATTTCTCCATCTGAGGGCATACTCTTCTCAGTCGCACCACAACGACTCCAGTGCCGCACCGACGGCCCTAGTTGCACCCACAACTAGTTCACAACCTCAAGGCAACACACACAATCTCTCACAGAGACGCTCCTACGTCGATAACGCAATTAATAAAAAGCTCATACATGAAAATTATCATTAATGAACTGAATGATGGTCAGGCAATCACTTACATTGGTCGATTAAATAATAATAACATCTTATTTCTATGGTTTTTTTAGATCAACAACTGGCTCCATTTAAATTTCCACGAATTATCATCATCGTCATCATCATCATGATCATCATCATCATCATCATCATCATCATCATCATCAATATCATCATCAATCATCAATAATGATAAACTTCGAAAATCAGAATTTGGTCACACGGTTCACAGTAGAATTTATAACAAGCTAAATTGAATGAAAGAAACTGAAGCGATCAACCTTTTCTCAATCTTACATTACGCTCTTCCATACTCATACGGTAAGTGCGTAGTTGAACAATGCGCGCTTGATCAATTAAACTTATTTTTATAACTTATAACTGTCCCGTAGTCACTCGACCTTCTGTAACTTTATCACCAAAAGACGACGAAAATTCTCGTACGATCCCTAATAACTCTTTCTCTGAGTTAATTGGAATATCTGTATCAAGTTTATCAAAACTAATCTCGCTCTCATTAGTAGTCACCCGATCATTACTAAGAACTTCAACGCTATCCCGACAAAGAACAACGGCACTTTTTGTTACAGCAACTTGAAACCCCTGCGATAATATTTCTCGCCCAACT
The DNA here is from genome assembly GCA_963971205.1 of Aethes cnicana. Classification (NCBI taxonomy): domain Eukaryota; kingdom Metazoa; phylum Arthropoda; class Insecta; order Lepidoptera; family Tortricidae; genus Aethes; species Aethes cnicana. Next base: position 1,828,572 of record OZ020278.1, on the reverse strand, counting down.
ATTATATCATGACCCATACTAGAGTCAGGTACCACATGAAAAAGAATTTGTAAACAATGACCGTTGAGAACAGACGACAAGCTCTGCATTGTACTATGAACTGAGTATTGACCAATTCCTGTTAAACAACATTTAACTCTAGAAAAATCATCATAAACAAAATCAATACGACTGACCGTTATTAATTGAGGAACCACGCAGATTAACCACAAGTGCATTGGTTAATTTCGCAGCCTTGCTCCATTGTCCATTCCCAGGGCGTCTACCAAGATCCGCCAAGGCACCCCCGCGACGCAGCTGGTGACGCCGCCACACCCGCTCTGGCCCGTTGATAACGCACGGGAACACTTGAAACTTGAAGTGGCCCAATGCTCCACACCGAACACATTTCACATTCCTTTGTTTTTACGGATGTTTCTTCTGGTCGTCTATGTTCGTCATTTAATCTTCAATACGCAGCTTTATATTACAACCCTTTTCACCATATGATCACACCATTCACACCGCAGTGAAATCGTCGTTCAAACTGTTGAATATCCGTCATTGGGTTCACAAGATTACCTTTTCATGTGATAACCTGCATTCAATTCCCATTTTTATTACGATCCTTTCACGATCCTTTACTTAGACCATCACCATCACATTTCTCGGTTGCCGCCGGTGTACTTATTCATGGCTAATGGCTTCAATCAAGTTGAACGTCTGCAGATTTTGACTTCTCCTTTGTCTGTTATGCATCACAAGCATTTCACTATCAGTTACTTCACTAGTATCTTCATCTTTATCTCGAGGTGATCCCACTTCTGATGTCGGAGAATGGCACTGAGCATCAGGTATTTCCTTGTCTGTGGGCATTTCGTATAGGTATTCAGCTACTGGGTTCCTCGAGATTATAAGAATAGTCCAATTACGATCTTCAGTAGTTTAATTACACTAATTATAATCACCATTACGAGCCACTGTCTTCAATAGGTAGTCCAATAATAATTCAACAATAACTAATTACAATAATCAAATCGTATGCGTCCGCGCACGACGGGAGCCTATGGAATCTCTCTGGAATCTGTCGTCCTTTTCCTAGCGACGCCTCTCGGTCAGTACTCAAGTGGATTTCGCGTCAAGCTGGAGTCGTGTCTTCAACCATGGATTCCCGACACATAAATGAATTTTCACATAGATGTCCGAAAAAAACATTACCATAGACATCTGCCCGACTCATTATGAACGAAAATAACCCTGATGTAGGCACAAAATGTCAACAGAAATAACCAAGGTGTCAGCATACCAAAGTGAGATAAATGTTGTACATATATGATAGTATAGTACCTATTAGTAGAAGGTGCGGTTTATCCTGCGCCCGCGTCTAAATAGGTATGTTACATATGCACATAGGCAGTTAATGTAAACCAAACTGACAACTTGGGGTTTAAAATTAATAACAAAACATTCTTGTTAGATTTAATGAAATGGCTTCTGCGTAGGTACATCTTGGATGACGGCCGTTGTTGAGCAACACCACTCCATGATGTTGAATATCCGTCTCTTGCACTACTACTCCTACTACTACAACAGCCTATTTACGGCCCACTGCTGGACACAGGCCTCCTCTCATCACGAGAGGGTTTGGGCTATAGTCCCCACGCGGGCCCAGTGCGGATTGGGGACTTCACATCTTTGAATTACTTCCCAGATGCGTGCAGGTTTCCTCACGATGTTTTCCTTCACCGAAAAGCTCAGTGGTAAATTCAAATTGAATTTCGCACATAAGTAAACTTAAGGCCGTTCATAGACCTCTATCAATGCAAACTGTCAACTGTCAATGTATGCATATAATATGGATATTTTTTCTGTTATATTTAGTTTTACACTGTTTGATATAATAAACTGGAGTAAAATTGGATTCCGAGTCCGAGTTAGAGGTTACTTTGGAATTAAATTGTATCGAGCGAAGTTTCGTAAGACGTGTAACGAAAGATGTCAATGTAAGGATGATATAATCAAATATAACATATGTTTTTTTTCATATTTTTAACTTTTAACATTTCTTAGAAAAGTATGATCTTAAATGACTAATTTGACGATGCTGGGTCAGGGAAGGGCCTTAAGAGGTGCGAGCCGGAATCGAACCCCCGACCCTCTGCGTGAGAGGCGGTAGGTCGGTCGAACCACTTAGGCCACCACGGCTTCCGATCTCTTGCACGCTTCTATCAAACTTTACGAAGCGAGATAATCTTCTATCGCGTAAGGGGGTCCGCGGTCTCATCTATGAATGAATCGAAACGAAATTCATTACTGTTTTTTTTACTGAGGGGGTCCGCGACACTGTGTTTGATTTCTTAGGGGGTCCGTGGACTGAAAAAGGTTAAGAAACGCTGTTTTATACCCTTCTTTTAATTATGTGAGTTAGTTATCAATTTGGCTTGAATATACTGTAGTGTAGGGCTGGTATTTCGGTCATGCTCTATTAAGTAGGTATGTCGGCATGAATATTAAATGGTGTAAGGGCCTAATTAATTGGGTTGTTCCGTGACACTTTCGGTGAAATCACCATCACACACGAAAGTGGAATCTCTAGGGACCATTATTTAAATAAAATTATACGTAAAAAAAATATAACTAGGCATTTACAACTACTCATTACATTTCGTCTATACTTTGAACATGCTGCATTGTAAAACATGGATTAGGTATCTAATAGTACATTACAGACCTAGGGTGGTGAATTCGTAAATGTCCCAGATCGCAGGTTTCTGTGGCCCGAACCGAAGGTGAGGGCCATAAATATGCGATCTGGGGCTTTACGAATTACCGCCCGTGGTTTATCAAAAGTTTTACGTCTTGCCTTGGCCAAAAAGTGAGATTTTCTCTCCGCGTAGCGGGTAGAAAATCCCACTTTATGGCCAAGGGTGATGTAAAAGTTATTTTTGAAGTGGAATAGCAAATTAGTAGCACAAAAAGATACTCAATGATCGTATGTTTTTACACAATAGCCAATGTTGATATATCCATGTATTTAGATAGGCACTAGAATCACTAGATGGATGCAAAGTATTTCTGCAGACTTATATGATACCTAAATGTGTAATAGAATAAGGTATGGAGATTTGCTTGGATAGAAGTTCGTTCCGTTCTGTGGTCTCTGAATGACTACCCCAACGGAAAACAGGCGTGAGCTTATGTAATAGAGGGAATATAAAACGTCATTCATAGTAAGAATTTGCCAATGACGCCAGTGTCAGTAGCAGCCCAGTAGTCATGTAGCGGTAATAGGTAAACCCCAAGCCGTTGGACATCCCAGAAGTGTCTCGCTGACGTCAGCAAGCACAGGTAATGAGTTGCATGACGCGATGACGATGATTCGTCAGGCCAACGCTTTGATAGGCCGAATGGTGAAGGTAACCCGACCGCGCGATTTGCAATACTGCTTGAAGATTGCGTAAACAATAACAGCCTAAGTAAACTTCTGCGAACCGAGATGAATGCTGATGAGCTTTCGTGGAATAGGTACGTCATTTTATCTCGTACTCGTATGTCAGTTGAATGTTTTGAGTTGTGGAACTTATGGATAAATAGTCTGTGAACACTTAAAGCCTGTGCTAAAGTAAGCGGCTTTGTGCAAATGAGCCAAGTCTCGAACGAAAACTTATTAGCTTTCGCTGAAATGCCCTGAGAAGTCAAGGTCATCGAAGGCTTATTCAGCAACATCAAACTTTTTAGCGGTGTTTTGTTTTAGTTCTAATTTTCATGGAACAAATCACATACAAAGAAACTCGCCTTTGTAAGTACATGTATCTTCGCTGTATTGAAAATTTTAGGTATATTTGTGGTTTTTATTTCGTACAATAAAGTGTTACTTACAAATACGGCGGCACTTTTTATATGATGGCCTTGTGCATGTTTGGACGTGAATAGATTTTTCTATTATGTTATTTTATTTGTCAAGTTGAGTTGAATGCGGCGCGGCGGTGACTTTGAGTGATGGGTCGTTCGTTGATAAAAAATATTATGTATGAAGAACGAGCAACCGTTTTATACATTTTTGTTTCTATACTAGCTGACACTGCGTACTTCGTACCGCATTAGAATATTTTTTGGGTAGGTATGAAAAATTGCTTACGTCCTATTCTCAGACCTAGTGAACATACACGCCAAATTTCATAAGCATGTCGAGCCGTTTCGGAGGAGTTTGGTTACAAACACTGTGACACGAGAATTTTATATACCTTAGATAGGTTATACTTGTTGTAACATTCATTTAATCCTGATACAAAAATGCTTAGTTTGTTTTAGCTGGGATTGTATTGACCTGGGGATCTATTCGAGTTCACGATTCTACAGGGAGGGGCATAGGAATGTCACTTTCGCTTCTCGGACAAAAGTTCAATTCAAGATGTCAAAGTGGCAGCTGAGGGATCGTATAGCGAGAGAATGAATCTTTTAACTTCGAAAGACATTAAAACCCAATTCCGCGTGTTTTAATACTTTTAGGGTCGGTTGATTCAAGCACAGTTGACGAACTCCTGGTCGTTAAATATGGCTGCCGAGCTGTCAATCCATACAGAAACGTCATTTTGTCCCATAGTAAAATATTTAACGTTAACTTTAACGGAGGACGGCTTGAATCAACCGAGCCTTAATCGCGTCTCAGATGCTCTTTGGTTTGTCATGTCTGAAATAAATAGCTGTCTCGGTTATCGACACTGACATAGTATCAGGGGAAATCTCTATCCCAATAGAATTGCTTTTTGTGAAACGGTGGATTGTGTTCTTTGAATCGAATTTTAAAAGCGATATCGATATCCCTCTTCGCTTTCGTAAGGATTTTATTCATCCATATTTGGATAAGGGAAATCCTATTTCCCTGTCTAAAACTTCGAATAGCGAGCCCCGAATTTCTCTTTTATGCTTTTTCTACTAACTGAGTGACGCTTAATTTGATATAATGTTGTAGCCGTAATTTAATTAGGTCTCCATGCGACTGGATTCAACCGGATTTAAATTTACATCTTTAAGTTTTGGAAACTCTTATAAACCAAAATATAATCAATAAAGATTTCCAAAAACGTATTCCTAACTAAATATTAAAATATTGTCTCGTAGAGTGAACTACCTATAAAAACAATTTTATCATATTTATTGATAGGACGACATGAAGTACAGAGTTAAAATAAAGAACTCTTCTTCTCCATTGTCGTATGTCGGCGAAGAATTACTCATTCTTCAAATCATATCAACGGTGCAGGCTCGTGCATACAATATATTGCATTCATTTTTTGTAAGTAAATGAATGCATAAATCTAATCGGTCGGCTATTAAAATCGTTATGCTATAAGCATGCCAAAGACAATAGGTTATCGACGACAATAATAATCACTGTGAATTCAACCTTGATAAAGCCATGGGCGAGTTAATCTCTAGAGCCAGCTGACTAATCAAGGTACTCTTGCAAACAATGTAAGGTCACCTCAGACCGTGTGGCGTAAATAATAATAATAATATAACAATAAAATAAAATAAACAACTTAAAAATAAAAAAGCAGCTTTTCGGTCACTTGTACCTTTCAACGTGTTTCAAGTGCGTCTTTAAATACTTAACGTATTAGTTCAATGTTTAACCTACTGAAGGAACGCATTGTTTATTTTCACACACTGGCCATTTTTTCCACAGCCATAAAACAAATGAATGTTTCGGCGTAGTGGCCAGCGTTTCAGGTTACAAACCTCTTTGTTACGAGTGCGTAAGCAGCCAGTAACATATTTACAAGATTGTCAACACATATACCAAACGGTGAAAGGAGCTTTGTTCCAATTTTAAAACAAGTCTTTGTCGGCGGTGACGTGTCCAACCTATATTCCGCGTAGAGTGATGGATAAGTTTTACTGATAATGGGATAAATGCCCTTTTAAAATGAATGAGATGATACTTATATAAATCAAGTGGTCATTAATATCCGTGTAGTGGATAGGAGAGCTTTCCAACCGCTGACAAAAATATTACAACCTTAACTTAACAAGCCACCTACATATAATACTTCGACAACATAATAACACATGACCTATTAAACGAAAAAAAAAACTGTCTAGGTAATATCGATAGGAGGCCGTCTATTCTAATTTGGGAAATCCCAAACCCCTTTTTTCAGAAGATGATATAGACTATAGACCGTTTGGTGTTAATTTTCCCAATTTGTCCACAGAGCACGGGCATATTCTGCACGTTCTTCCTGGCGCACGCGATCAGGATGCGCCGGCGCGCGTCCCTCAGGAACTCCCTACGCGAGCCCGCAGCTCCCGACGACTCGCTCCTCTCGCCGAGCGCGCCCGCGCCCACCCTGCCCAAATACTAATAGGTACTCTAGAAAAAGGTTGCGTTGATTCAAACCTTCCATCAACTAAGCAGCGCGCTCGTAAATATTTTGCCATGGAATTAAAATATTTAAAATGACGTGTCTGTCTGTATCGAGTGTCTCGGCACTACTCGGCAGCAATATTTGACGACCATGAGTCCGTCAACGCTTCCAACTGCCCTGATTTGAATCATATTGGAATCAACACTCGCTGGACGGTATTCATGAAAGCGAATTAAAAAAATTAGACTGTGTCTATGGTTGGTTGTTTCTTTAGTTTAGGCTATTGTGACTATTGTAACTTTAACGTTTTCACACCAATAGTAATTAGTTATGTTTATATCTTAATTGTTGACTGCATTTGTCCCTATACTCAAATTTTGATTGTGTTTTAGATATTATTAAATTTTCACAACGACAAAATAGTCGATTGATTTATGATGAAAACGTACGAATTGTATAACTAGTATTAGAACTTCATATAGATAGGTATAAAACTTGATTATGTTGTTTATAGTCTTGTTATTGTTACGTTTTGTTGTGAACAAACGACATTCGTTTTAATACAAAAGGTCATGTAAAAATAAAATTGACATGATTATGCGTCAGGCGTCCATTCCATTGCGTCTGGCAGCTTGCAAACATGATGCTAAACGCTCACTCACATCTCTTTCTAAATGGTCTATTTAAAATTTTATGAAAATGCTTGTCACATTGTGTCGTTCTAGTTTAAATTTTAAAACCTTTTTCCACAAGGTTCATATTTGCGATCCGATTACAAGTTGGTCGTCTTTTTTCAGTCCATAACCTGAGAATTCGTTCAGATTTACTATTTTTTGCTTTTGCATTATGAACGTTATCAGCTCAAATTAAGGTTTAGTTTAAATTACACACACACACACACCACATTTGGTGGTGGTGTGTGTGTGTATGTTATTTATTCTCAGATTGTTAAAGGAAGTTCAATACAGTTTTCAGAATGCTAACGCTACAGAATGACGGCATAACTCTAAGACGTGTTAGTTAAGTTATATTTACCTGGGTCACTCTTGTATGGAGAAAAAAAAATGTTTTTCTTATTAAATGTAATAGCAATAAAAATGTGTCTTATGGTCGAAAAAAGTATTGTATAAAATTTGGTTTGAATTGGAGAACATCTTCTGCCTCCGGATTGACCTTGAAAATTTGAAAAGTTGAAAAGAACAATGTTTTTTTAAATTGTTTGAAATATTTATTATTATATTGTAAGATAGATGCAAGTAAAAAGAATTAATATTAGTATAGTGTATTTTAATTAATCTTTAAAATATAAGCATTTTTTTCAGTTATAAAGTACTTTTGAACTTTACACAAAATTCTATACTTAAACTCTCTTATTACTTCTATTGTTGTCAAATTATGGCTTAAGTTTACGAGAATCTTGGCTTTGATGAAACCCTCAAGAGCTGATTCTGAGCACAGTACTCACTTCCTGAAGCTTCAGTTACAGTTTTTACTGACCTTTCAAGGGCTTGGGTAGGGCAAGGTAAACGCAAAAAGTAAACATTTTGTTGTCCTCTCCTTGAGCTATGAGCAATACTCTTCGGGAGAGATTTTCTTCAGGGTAGGTGGATCCGTGACTAGATTTTGCCAGTTAACAAGGTCATATTAAACTTCTGCATCCATGCTTACCTGCCGACCCAGAAAAAGCCTATTCTTTGGGATTTAGCACAACGTACTTTCAAACCACAATTTAGTACCAAGTTTTCACTTTTCCTTTAATATTAGGTAATAAGTTTTCATCATTTGTATCACTCTTACTGTGATGAAATTGACAATGATGTTTTCTTCCATAATTTCGTAAACAATATCAGCCAGTTCTTGGAAATTTGTTTCCTTATTTGTGTTTTTGGTGATTTTAATTTCTAAACCTCGACCACTCTCAGCACGTCCTTACTTCTTCATAAATTGAAAGAATAATTATCTTTTAAGTCACATGTATCACTATATATAAAAATTTCAAAGCATTTTGAGTATAGTTCATTAAAAAACACAGAAACACATCTTTGTTATCGCAGAATACAGTAGAACAAAATGACTAAACATCACTTTGCGGTTAAACCTTATTCGAATGCAACAAGAAATAACTTTTTTATGTGGAAGTTTTTATTTTTGGTATTATTTGTATCAGTATATAGTATTGTGATATAAATAAAAGTTATTTTGGGAGAATATATGGTGTATATTTATAAGTTAGATCTCTTTGAAACATCAGCTTTTTACTAAAAATACTGAAACTTTAAACCTGATCCGGAGGCAGTTATACTATACCGATTGCAATAATATTTTATACACGTATTTCCAGCATCAACTGACACCTAATTATTGCTATTAGAAGTCATAATTTAACAAAAAGGTTTTTTGACCCACCCTACGTGTATTCTGTCATCAAGCATAAGGCTTCGAGGAATGACCGCGTATGACGGGATGCTGGCGAATTCCTAGCATTGATTCTTGGTAAAATTAAGATATTACAAAGAATATTTGTAGCGTATACAATGTATAGGTGTACGTACACCTAACAAAAGTTTGGGCCACAAATATCCTTATGTTTTATAAGGATTGATCAAAACTATGTACGTAGCATGTTTTTAACTTTGAACTTCTTTACATGTGCGAAGACAGCTCTGCTATGTCATACATAGACAGGTAGGTATATTAAAACTTCACATCTTATTGTTGGTTCCATCCCAGAGGCTCTGGAGAGAGCTTAAGGCCGTTCCCTGACCCAGCATCGTCAAATTGCTCATACTTTTCTAAGAAATATTAAAAGTTAAGAATATGAAAAAAACATGTTATATTTGATTATATCGTCCTTACATTGACAGCTTTCGTTACACGTTTCACGAAACTTCGCTCGATACAATTTAATTCCTAAACCTCTAACTCGGACGCCTTTAATCCAACTTTACTCCAGTTTATTATATCAAACAGTGTACAACTAAATATAACAGAAAAAATATCCATATTATATGCATGCATTGACAGCTTTATAAATGCCATGTTTTTAGACGGTATTTATATAAAAATTAAAACGCGTTAAATACTAACTAAATCGGGAGTTCTGTGCGTAGCGCTTTCTCTTTCACTCGTTGCACGAGTGACAGTGAAGGCTGAGCTGGGTATAGAAACGGCCTTAAGGTTATATACCTATCCCTAAGTGCAAAGTGAGACAGAACCGGGATGAAATCACTCCCGCTGGGATGCGATCCGACGAGCTTGATTGTCGAGTGAATGATAAATACTCGTAGTTTAGGAAGCGCTAACCTATTATTACCACAGATTTAATTACTGAAACACAAACATTAGGAAACGATTTTCAACTACTGAAAGTGCTTATGATGTTTAAAAAGACAGGCACTTTTTTATTCTTTGTTACTTATACCTATTACTTAGGTATACCTATATCTTAATTTCCGTTTATGATTAAAAAGGAAGTACTTATACTTACACATGATTTGGATAGAACAGTGGCATAAGTCTACCCAAAAATTAAACGCTAGCGCATATTTTGAGAGGTGCCGTGCCGGCGCATGGCACACATTACCAAATGAACGCACAATTTTAGTCAATATACAAAGTAGCCAAAAGAACGAACCCTAACAGGCCAAATATCATTTCAATAGGAACAAGGTCGCCTAAACCGGTTTTGATGAATAAGGACTATCAAGTATGCAGAAAGGTTACGAGTTTAAACCAAACGAACCTGGACATGATCGTTGCAAAAACTAATAGTATCCCCTGCGTGGAGATGTGAACCTTACTTACGGCCATGATATTGGAAATAGGATGCTATTTTTGTATGAAAATTATGAGGACATGCTTTGTTATGTACCTACCTAGTTGTTTATAATTAATCGTAATACAGTTTCTCTACATGTGTGACATATTATGACGTTATTACTTAAAGTGCATAATCTACAAGACTTACATGACTTAATTTACTATACCATAGTGTATTACTTAGCCATTTTAATAGATAACATAGCGCAAATAAGTTAGGCCCCAGATACTAAGACAGTAGAAATTAAAAGATATTTTTATAAAAGTATTTTCTGCCAAATAGTATTGTCACAAAAGAAAGTGTCTCAAACATTAATTGTAGGTTAAGTATAATTAAGGTACTCGTAGTCCCGAAAAAATATACAATTTGATTGTGATAATGGTTTTACAAAATGTTCTAAGGAACTAGGGAAGTACCTAGTTGTTTTAAAAAACTCGACTTTGTCATTTATAAATAGGAAACGAAGGCAAAGTTAATTTTAAATGACAGTCATAAAATAATATGACGTTATCAAGTCTTGCCAAAAGACACATTATTTAGCAGGTATTAGCAGTATTTAATAGGTAGTTGAAACTTTAGTGACGTGTGGGTTGTGTGATTGTTATTATTTTGTGTTGATTTTATGTTTTGATAATGTAATTATTTATATTACATTATAATTTAATTATTTTAAAAGATAAATAGTTAGTGAATTTGTACGATTTAGATATTCTTTTGTATTTTTAATAAACGGTGAAAATTATTATGTACTTATAGTATTTTATTTTCCGTGTCCTACATTCCTGTGCAACTGTGCCTATTATTATTATTGGGGGGGTTTTGTAACTGTGCCTAACGGACATACCATACATACTCGTACAGGGTCAAGCAAAACGCGTTGTGACCATATTTTAACCTTTTTGTTTTTTTTTCGAGATGGTATTTTTTTATAAATCATTAATCAATTTGGCTTAGTATAGGATTAATGGTGTGATCGATACCTGAATCTTATACAAAAATAAATTATTTCCACGTCGTAAAAAATTAAAAACCAAAAAAAGATGCTTAGTCGATAGCTGATACTGTGTTTAAAATATCGTCATAACGTTTTGCTTGATCCTATATAAATATATTGTTGTATTATGGCATTGAAGTATTCTTTTACAAAAGGGGAAGCCTGCAAGTTCTCTGTTTAGAACCGTTGTACCCATTTCCCCGATCTCCCCCTGGGATTACGGACTATCGGCTAAGGTCCACTCCCATCGCCGTCGCCCCGTGTAATCTTATTTATCTTCTCTATCGTTAGGTTTTGTAGATCATCTTCCTCTAGCGCGCCCCTTCCGGTTCTTTTCCCATCTCGCATTGCGTGATGGTCATTTCGCTTGTAGAATGTATTCCAGGGGCTATATTGGAATTCTTAAAATAGGGATCTTCCTGTTCCCTATAGGATCGCTCACGCGTCGTGTGAACTGCTAGATTTAAAGTTCAACTTGTCGCGTGAACGGGACAGGGAGATTTCTTATGGCATCGCTCATGCGTCGTGTCGTTGCAACCAAACCAGTTAGATTTAAAGTTCTACTTGAGCGCCTTGATACGTTAATCTCCCTGTCCCTATTTAAGACTAGCTTTTCCCCGCAACTTCGTATGCGCAGAAATATTAATAAGTAAAATCCCGATTTTCCGGTTCCCGTGTGACTTTTGCAAAATCCTTTCTTAGCGGATGCCTACGTCATAACATCTACCTGCATGCCAAATTTCAGCCCGATCCGTCCAGTGGTTTGGGCTGTGCGTTGATAGATCACTATGTCAGTCAGTCACCTTTGATTTTTATATATTTAGACTTCGAATAGAGCCCCTAAGCTGTTTCATCTTCGCCACATTCTGGGCGTCTAGGATGATCTCTTATCTTCAGAATAGGTTAGGTGTCTTGAAGATTTGAGGTAAGTATATGAGTGTTTGCCAAGTGTTTACGATGTAACCCTATCGAAACCGTTTTAACGTACAGTTTTCTATCTATTTTGAAACCGGCACGCAATGCAATCAATACATCCGATGTTGCAGTCGCTGCTAAACGTGCGAATTGCAAACATTAACAGCTAGCCTTGGCGCGAGGTAGCTATAGTTACATGAATCTCACTATAAACCGAGACGTTTCCTTAAACCTACGTGTGTATAGTATATTTAACTGTATGTCAAGAACGCGATTCGTCGTTACGGTCATTTATTCACAGTCAAGGCTGTCGCAGGTAAATGGGCAGTAAAATGTACAGCGGCTGTAAATCGACGGGTCGCCCATTACAATTAGGGGCCAAGCATTTTAATGGCGTCTTCTTCTGATTAGCTACATCATCGTGATGGAATGAAATACATTCTAAAATCCATACCTAATTAGCCAAAAATTAGATAATGTAGGTAGTCGTCGGTAGTATTTTATTTTATATACGTACATAGTAACTAAAGCGCTCCCATATTTGTTTCACTGCAGTTGCATTCTTCCTCGTTTCCACCTTTCTTTCCAAACATTGTTAAGGACACGTCCTACCGAGAGACATGTTGTGATGAACTATGAGTGACCTTCGGTAGGTAATTATTCATTCGTTCAGCAGCGAGCCTCTTTGTCTAGTTAAATGTTGTGAAAGTTAAACTATACTCACATATGGTTACATTCAGAAATTTCATATTGATGATATTTAGGTATACGATTTGTTCCCCATTCTCATAATTTACATTTTCATCTTTACTCGATAAATCAAAATGGATGTCACGCGCTATTTGAAGGCCCACGCCATTCCCTAAAAGGATGCCGCCACGATAGGTACGTTACGTAATGGGAGTGCCTACGTGGGTGTTAGGTAGGTAACTGAACTGCGCATTTTTAAAACAATGCACCGACTGTCTATACGGTGTCGTCCTTGACCACAAGATGGGCAGGCAGGTTTGTAGGTTGTGGGTTACAGCAACCACGAGTCAGTGCCTTAGCCATAGCAGATCAAACAACTTAGGTCTAGAAAATGGAATGTTGTTTTGACTCCGCTCTCAGCGTTGTGAATTCAGTTCGTAAAATTCAGCTGGTCCTATGTATGTTTCAACTTCCTTACAGGTGCAATGTCTTTCTACAACTTAGGTAGGTAGTTATCTACTGGATCAGACACTACCTCTAGTTCCTTTCTTTAGCCTTCTCTGTATAATTCACGCTTTTGATTTGCTTTCGTTAGTTTCTTAGTTATTATTTCTTTGTTATCATTCTTGTGGGTGTCAAATGACGACTAAGTTACCAAGTCCTAGCTCATTTGTTTTCTGAGTCTGCTTTATTTTAATCCTGTCAAGACCTCGATGTTCAGGATACGCGCCCATACACAATTTATCGATGAGAAACAAAACTGAACTCCAACTCCCTTGGCTACCTTGTTCGAAACTCTTTTCTATCCAATTTAGCAATGCGTCTCGCATACGTACTGTCAATCAGTCTCTCGCCTGCGCAGTGTAGTAAATATTTATTTAGCATGCCATGGGCTATTGGGCTCTGCGCTCGATTGGAAAGTGGCATTGCCGGCCGCACCATGTTCTGACTGGCCACTTTCTCGGTAACAGTTCGCACCGCCTTTTTCGGACGTTGCGTAAACGTTTACTTAGGCAATACTTTGGTAATACACGATACACGCCTTTGCGGGATTATCTCTTTTAATCTAGCAAGCGTGATTCGTGGAGGCTCTGTCTAAAAAGACGAAAGTTCTGAGTCTGTAAGTTCTGTGAATAGTGAAGTGAACAGCAGGCTAAATAGGGAGAAGGTGTGTTTTTATTTAGGGATAGCCGGACGCGACGCTCCATATCCATATTTACCGTTTCGAATACAGGGGCTCTATTCGAAGTCTTAAGGCGCTGACAAGGATTAGAAGACGTAACTTGATGATTTTTTTCATCAAAATGATTTCATGAAATCCTATATAGGTATACAGCAAGTTTTATAAGTATATAATGAATATTAAGATATTTAAGATATTTTACTCGCCTTACAAAATCAAATAGTTTTCGTTTAAATACTGTTTAAAGAAAGGCAATTTAGGTCTTGTCAGAACGCAACTGCAGACTGCACTCTAACTGCCATTTTGCAGCTGGGTTGGAGTTCAAATGCTGTCCGTCGGTAACCTACGCGGCTCTATAGACATGTAGGTAATGTCTAAATATTATTTTTATGACCCTTCCACAGTAAGCAGTGAAGCACGATTCCGTCTAGCTCCCTCACCCCGCTCTATGAGATCACTCTACGTTCCGAGGGGCAGGCGTTTCGAAGAAAGGGAAACAGGTACCTACCTATGTATAGGTACGTATCGCCAAGAGTTGAAGTCGCTCCACAGATTAATAAATAGTTGCTACTCGCACACAACACAGCATGTCATACATGGATACATGTATACTTAACATTGATTTTGAATCCATTATTATCCATATTAATATTATAAATGCGAAAGTAACTCTGTCTGTTACCTCTTCACGCTTCAACCGCTGGACCAATTTGGATGAAATTTGGAATGGAAATAGTCGGAGTCCCGGGAAAGGACATAGGCTACTTTTTATCCCGGAAAAACGCACAGTTCTCGCGGGTATGCGATAACCGAATTCCACGCGGGCGAACTCGCGGGCAGAAGCTAGTTTATTATATTTATACTTACTATTCTCTTTTCCCACCGGTTAGCCGTCCTTTATGTTAGCATGTGTGTGTACGGTACAGGGGAGAGCGAAATACAATTTCAACAAATAGATTATTCTTTTTATCCCGGCGAAACGCACAGTTCCCGCGGGAAAGCTTTATAGCACGACAAAATTTAGAAGACGTGCAGAAGAGCACTTAAGCCGCTGATGCAGAGTTTGTTATCGCTTAATCCACGCGCCTTCGTTGCGTAAACCTGAACCGAAATCCACGCGGACGAAGTCGGGGACAGAAGCTAGTAGAAAAAAAATAGGCAGGTAAGTTACTATTATCAGTGGGTAGGTAATTAATTAAAAAGTACATAAGTACTCGTATTTGTATCAACGATCCTCCTGAACCAAATAATGGTAAAAACAAGAGTAGAGACCTCGAACCCGACCAAGTCAGTGAGTGAATAGCCGCGTCGTGAGCGTCAAGCTGGTGGGACTCCTTTGAATTACTCAGTTTTAACCCTTTGAGTTAAAATTCCAAAGCCGTTCCTACATATTGAAATGTTCAGATTTCAATTACCTAGTGACTTTTCAGTTCAGTTAGTGTCTTGTCGGGCAAGTTTGGTTTAGAAAGAAAAAATAAAATATGTTAAATATTTCATACCTACATTTTTGAATACCTAATGCAGGTGCATATGTTGTTAAAAGCAAGTACCTAATTGTAAAGATTTAGAGCTTTAAAGTGAGCATTGTCCGATGTAGTGGCAGATAAAATACTTACGTAATTGACGTATCTAAACATCTCATTGGCCTACCTATTTAGTTTGTTGTTATGATTAAAATGACTCAACCACAGAACACAGATCGAGATAGAATGCTAAAGTTTACCTACCGCGCGTGGAAAAAAGTAGACAATATGTCCACTTTGCTCGCTTCTAACCTCAGTTCGCTTCCGACCGCCTTCCGCGAGCAACGTCACATCAAAAAAAGAAAATGACTAAGTGTGCCGTAATTAACTGTACAAACAACACCAGCGTTGGTGGAGTTGGTCATCAGGGTGTTACCTATCATCGGTAAGTACTTTCTGTCTTGAAATATCTGTTATTTTTGTGAAAACGATTTATTTTGTAGCTCTTTATTAGTTTTACCAAATTAGTAGCGAATGCCTTGTGTCCAATGCTCGTTTTCCATTGCGGCTTTAATCTGTTGCGCCAAACTTGCGCATATTGAAAACCAGCAATGTAAAAGTAGTCAAGCCAAACTCTCGAGGCGTCGACCAACCGCGTTCCAGGCCGATTTCTCATTATTCTGTCAATAGTGATGTGCACCTGCTAATTTCAATGCCGATTTCACAATCGATTAAAATCAGACAGAAAAATGATAATAAAAATGCATATTATAATGTAGCTATAAAACGTGGTAATAAGTGAACAGCTAGTATTATCAGAAATACTTGAATATACCTATTACTATGAATGGAGTTACACGATCAGTATTTCATTTATCTATTGTTATTACAAGCTTTTATTTAGTTTCACATGTCCCGATGTTTGTTTGATTAGTTTGTTTGTCTGTCTGTAAACATAATTTAGTTCGAAAGTGAGTTTGAAGGAGATAGAGAGATGTTGTCAAATCTTCCATTGAAGCTATGCATATGAACAATCATAAAGTTTCTGGGTATTATTAGTAAATAAAAACCAACTTGCCTAAATTACGTCATCGTGATATCGTAAAACACTAGTAACAACTACCGCGGTACCAAGGCATTGTACTTTAATTTAAAAAGACTCGTTTTAATAATAAGTGTAAGTGTTAAAACATTTTAAAACTATTTCGCATTATGCTGTGGAAACGAATTATCATTTTTCTGTCGTGTTTTATCGATATGTAAATCGATTAAAAATGTTAAAGATCTTAAATCGTTTAGCCGCTTGACAATCGATGCTGTTAAATCGGAGTCGCGCATTTTTTGTTGCCCATCACTAAATTACTCTCGTGACGTCATCGTAGCGACGCAAAATGTTACACGCTTGGTTCCCATACAAATGGACGAACAACCGTACTCTATAGTATCTGATCTCTGTGGACTCAACATTGCCAGCATCCTCTCTACATCGTCGAAAGGATCCTTTTTAGAATTTTTTACCTTTGATCAAGTTTACTTAATTAAGTATTTAGTCTGCTCAGTCAGGCCTATGTCCAGCAGTAGACGTGTTTCGGCTGAAATGATGTGATGAAGGTAGTAGTAATCTAGTTTAAGAAGTTGATTTTTTATTTCAAATTTTGTTCATATTTCTTCTGTAAATTATAAATAAAGTGCATAGATATTTTTGAGAAACTTTCTTCGACAAAAACGCCATTTTTTCTGCCAGCAGCAGCAGAGCTAAATGGTATGTACCGTTGCCATCAGATATATCTAAGTACATGTTCAGATATTTAATTTCATAATAACCTCAGTCCGCAACTTCGCCCTCGTGGAGTGGGGTGGGCTTCGGTAACTATGCGTTTTCCGGGATAAAAAGTAGCCTATCTCCTTCCCCGGGACTCTATCTCCATACCAAATTTCAATTTAATCGGTCCAGCGGTTGGAGCGTGAAGAGGTAACAGACAGACAGATAGATAGAGTTATTTTCACGTATTTTATAATAAGTATGGATGTCTGTCTGATGGCGACTGTGCCTACACAAGGGGACATGCTAGGCTGACGTTCTCGCGGCGTGCAGTCATGGTGCACGCGGGGCGCGGGTCAGGGCGGGGAGGGGAGCGGCAGGCTTCGCCGCCATCGCGATCTCATCACAATCCGAACGGCGCCGCCCGACAGACCGCGCGTCCGCGAGTGTTGTGAACTTTTGTGAATCGAAAACAGTGCAAACGTTTACCATGGGTTGCGGAACGAGTTTTGTGAAATATGTGCTGTTCTTCTTCAATCTGTTGTTCGCGGTGAGTTCAGAACCGGTTCCGCTGTTCCGGTCAGCGCGCGGACCTGTTACGTGGCCAGTTTTTTGCCTGGTTTAGGTTCAGAAAGCACGGTTGGTTGCGTGAGTTTACAAATTTGAACTTAACGTACGCTGTGCTGTGCACAAAAGTTCAAAAACATACCTATGAGTCACATTCATATGATTAGTAGAAGTACTTCTCTCAAGTTGAAGATAAGGCAAGGCATAAAGCGTGGGTAGAAGGGTCATAAGAGTACCTACCTACCATACTGTTTCGATTAATAAATGGATGAAGCTACAACGCCCGGCAACCGGCGACGCCTCCATACGCAGCAGATTTGGTAACAGGCCTGGATATGGCCCAATGAAATTAAACACAATCATATAACTATAAATACAAACTCACAATTATTAGTGAACAATAAGTTCTAGGAAGGGTATCTTTCTCTGAGTGGTATTTAAAAATAAAATTGATTCTTGAAACAATCACCTACTTGGTATTAAATTCCAATGAAGAACTGCTCTGCGTCGATTAAAATATCAATTCAAATCAAATTAAAGCTAAATTAATTCCTGAAGTACATTTTTATTGACGTGTGTGAAAAATATTCAAGTAGGGTAAACGCCCTTATACTGGTTCACACATACGAGTATTCAATAATAAACTTGGTTATTTTTTTATTCCAATGACGCTCCTAATAATAATATCGCGAAGAGTTTTTGCACCTGGTTTTCTTTGTACAGTCACAATACTTGACCTTGAGATCTCGCCGGCTTGTAGCTAGGGTCCCACTTTGTATTTTGCGTATAGACTGTGAATACCGTACCGTATGTAATGTAATAGATTCATGTAAGTACTTCATTTATTTCGACAGAAACTAAAATACTTACAATAAAATTAATTAATTAATTCCCAAATTACAATAAATCTCGAAATTTGGTTTATGTGTCAATCTGATAAATAGTTTGCGAAAGAAAGGAGCTTCCTGGTGACTAGAGAGTGATCACAAGAATTTAATACTTTGCAATTGAAGGACTGTTTTCGTAGGCTACGTAATCCTCATATGTGGAAATACCTACTGGAAATAGAAATAATTATTGTCTGACTGTGAGTAATATAAAGAGTTCTTACATCATAGCGTCCGTCACAATCTACCAGATAGCTGGCATACAACATTTTTACATCTACATTAACTTAAATCTAAAAACAAAATGGATCTATACATTGAAACAAAAAAAACTACTTAATGTCTTGTCATGTCATGAAATATATATACCTATCTGGAATGTCGGGTGTCCATTGTTTTTTAGAAGAAATATCAATGCATCATCCATCACCTGGCCTGTGAAAAAATGCCATATATACCTATGTATGGCATGCAATGCATACACACAACAGAAAACCAACACAAAGCTCGGAGAAACATCCACATTTACCAAATACTGTGCACGAATAATGTAACACAGCTGCACAGATCGTTCTTTACTTGGTGACATTGTGGTTTTGTGGTGAACCACGAGAAACTAAATAAGTATATTCGAATCTGGATTTGAGGATTCGTATTAGGAATACTAATAATAAGTCTGTAGAAGAAGTCTGAAACTTGGAAATTAAAAGAAACTATCAAGTCGAGGGGACTATATAAACGAATGAACACAAAATAATGATTTTAAGAAAAATTTACTGTATGTATGTATGTTCGGATTTAGCTCGAAAACTACTAGATGGATTGCAACAAAATTTAGTATGGGCCTATGGAGGTAGTTTATAACACTGGACAACATATAGGCTACTTTTTATCCCGGAAAAATGCATAGTTCCCTTGGGAATGCTATAAACGAATTCCACGCGGACGAAGTCGCGGGCAGAAGCTAGTCTATTCTATATTTTGTCTTTGGAAATTCAGGAAGGGATAGGGATCTATTTAGCGTGTGATGTGCATGCGCATTACGCACACATCCAACCCTATTTTCCTAGTCAGAATGTTCTGGGACTCTGGGACTGGAGGATTAAATAATTAACTCTTTATGTATCTACACACTGGTTCTTAAAATATTTGTACCTATAAAAAATACTGTTTAAAACCCTCCCAAAAAAAGATAAAAATAATTTTTCAGATGATTCAGATTAGAAAGTTTCATCCAATCCTTAGAAAACGTAAACGACTTCCTCTTTCCTTCATCGACTTCTTGACTTCTGTTATCAACTTTGACATTATTATCAACTCTAGAACAAGCAAAGAACGTATGTTACCTAGGTATGTCCGTTATTTTTATAAACTTGCTTCTGCCAACACAACATTTTTTGTCGTCTACAATGTAGGTAGATAGGTACAATATGGTCAAGTTTCGCTGTAATTTTCCCGCTGTTACCGGCATGGTAGGTACTTTGCTTCAAGTTCCTTGAAAATGAGTTTATAACTACGCATGTTCTTTATGTACAACGCTGCCTTATTAATAACTCCTAATTAATTTGGAAAATATGGTAACGGGATAAGAAGCAGTTGAATCACGTAGCTTTCACCAGCATGTCAATAATAAGCCAAATTTTACCTGCACAGTGCACAGCACAACACGCCAACTTACAGCCCCTAACTGGGTCGATGTTTGCGTGACCAGGCTCCCTTCACGCCCTACAGTCAACAGGTGTAGCTGGTAGGTACTCAATGAATAATTGATGTATCGTAATTTTCCGGCCCTTTCCTGTTGATGATTTTACTCCTCGCTAGGAAATTAACATGACATCGTACCTTTAGTGAGCTAGTGACTAGTGAGTGATTCAGTTCAGCATAATAATGTATTCATTGGTGATTCATTTATTTTCCGTCATCAGAGCTACTTCTACAGTATGCTAGTGGTAGGGCCTGATGTTAGGTTCGTCCTGGGTGGTACCACCGTATTTCCCCGCTAACCTGCCGCCAAATAGCAGTGCTCGCACTGTTGTGTTCCGGTTCCGGTAGGGGGTTAAGGCAGCCGGTGAAATTTCTGGCACAGAGGCATTCCATCTTAGGCATCAGGGTAGGCAACGCATTTGAGATCTTATGGTTTCTTAATGGGGGATCATAGGATTTCGGTGTCCATGGGCCGCCGCAGTGACCACTTACCATCAGGATCTGTGACCTCGTTTGCTTATACCAATGACATAAAAAAACAAGTTGGAGCCAGACTAAGATGAACTAATTACACAAAGGTTCTTTAATTTTTGAAAATAATAGCGACCACTTAAATTAAAAACTACTTAAACATTAGATCGTAGCGAAAGATTTTATCTAGAATAAAATTGACTTTTCACCAGATGCCCTTGTAGACGGAACAAGGCGAATTGGGTCAAGGAAGTATCCTTTGGATGAACAGACTCCAAGGCTCAACGTGACTCAACTCCAATGTCATGTCGTAATTTTCCGAAACATTATCCTTGTTGACTACCTACACGAAACCTACTACAAACGAAAATAAGGCTGTGCAGTATATATAGAATAGGTTTATTTATTGATAACATGTAAGAAAAACAATACCCTACTAGCAATTCATTCTTCACTGCGGCTTAGAACTGGCAGACAGCAGACACGTACCTACGTTTGTGCTGACACTTCATCCCGTCGTGTTATGTTATTGTCTCGTGCTGAAAAGCACGTTAGTAATGGTAGTTATATTCGTTAGCAATGCAAAGAACTTATTTCTAACGTGACCGGCGACGTTAGAGGACATGACATCATTGCGCGAACAAGCACTCTCAGACGCCTCTCTGGCGCCGCCGATACTACGACCTTGGCTACTGCTATATACATAAAGTCACACTTCTATCAATACACCAAAATCTGATGTTTATTCTCAAAAGAAAGAAGTCACAAATTTCATTCTCGTCTGCTGAGATAATGAATTATGTTCTGATTTTTCCTACTAGTAATGAAAATTACTTCACTGTCCGCAAAAAACAGGTCGCTGCTTTTTAGTTCATCCGAGGTTCTCTTATCAGTAACCTCTTTCTCCACGTCAGTCATAATGACATCATTATGTGCTTAAGTTTTATTTACTTTGGAATACGTGTACAATTCGCTCATTACATAAACACAATTCAGGTTTTCTACCTTATAATTGCGGATGTTGCACGATGACCTTGTTGATTCTAGTTTCATGCATCATTTCACTCAAAAAACTTGTTCAGTTTTTGCAATTAAACCGTTTGTACACTTGCTGATAAAATAATTAATTTCAAGCAGTATACGTACAATACAAAACCACAACGTTTGATTGAAATGGTGTTTTCATGGAAAGCGATACCGGACGTTATAGTAATTAATGGCAGGTATTTTTATGAGATACTGCATGCAAATGATGTCATCAGTAGCTAGGATCCGCCAAAATGGCGCAAATCCTTGGCAGCGCTCTAATGAACATTTTATTCGTGGTCTTGTTTGTTCAGCTTTTTCCGTTCCACGTTTCATTGAGATACACTTTGTAAAGTACTATTATAGTAAACGCGCACGTAAATTCTGTTTATTGTAATGCAAAGTTAAAGCTATTAATCTACAAATTTAGAATGAAACTAATCAGAAAGATTCTTTGTAGGTATTTGTTATTTTCTTAGCTACCAATACTAAAATATTGGCAGTAGCAAGAAACTAAAACTGTACACGACTCAATTATTCTCGGACAATATGTATGGAATGAGTGATCGTCCGAGACCTTTGAAAGATATTGGTACCTAAAATCCTACAGTGGAAGCCCCAACACCCGAGCTTCGCAAAAACTTCGAATCAATTTTCCTCAAACTTGACGATACGGTACTTCCTGTTTAGACTAGACAATGCGTTAAAACATTCATAGAAACTCGTGACTCCATCCACTTAGGCCTAGTCGTGAGGCCATGAAAGGGCTTAGAGATTACCGTGACAGCCGTGGCTCTGCCTATAGGCACTCCATTCCTCCCCCACGTTCACGTGGCAGTCATTGTCGGGGGTCGACGACCCGTTGTGCAACGCTGGGACACCTGGAGTTGTGTAACCGGGTCCGCTATTTTCAATCTCACTGAGGTTGATTGGTGTGAAATTAATGCCATATCCCTTTTTAAAATATTGACACCATATGATGTAGTGACGGTAATGAGCCTTTGGGGTAGTAAAATACCTATAATGTAAATATTCTTCTTTCATTCGTGAGATAAATTTGTTGTGCACATAGAAGAAAGTCCAAGGGGTTACATTAATTTACTTTTTAAAAGCTGTCACCGTCGTCGTTATCGTAGTAAAACACAATTTCCCTTTGTTAAGAAGCACGTTGTATTGTATCTACTATCTATAGTCAGCATTATCTACCCCTTTGGAATTTTTAAAGAGCTTGGAACTACCTGTTACCTATTTAGTTTAATCAATCTGTTTCAATTCCCAGTAATTTATTCCGTTCACCGGAAATTGGGTCAACACCATGATGGGTTGCTGACCGTGCGTTAACAAAGACAGGAGCGAACCATCATTGAAATGAAGCTCTGCTGCACTCTGTTACAGTATCATTTTCTGTGATCGTTCGGGCGATTAGTATCGGTCCTAAAGTGTTACTGGTAGGTATCTGCTCGGTAAAAGAGCGTAACGGTGTATGAGTTCTACGAAACAATACGCCCTTTGAAAGTAGACAGTAGTTGTAACTTGTGATTTCGCTGCGTGCGACGTATTTACGCCTTGGTGGTTATAAAAACAGAGCTTTGTCGTACTTTTGATCAGCACTCAACTCAATACAATTGCGCAATATATTTTCGCATTTTTGAACAAAGAGTTTCGATTGTTCGGATAACGATTTTCGGATTAAATCCTCTTAAACTAGTTAAGGTTTGGTCGCTTGTTGACAATTCGCCTTTTAGTTGAATGGTTTCATTAATGTTGCCTTAAATACAGAAGGTACACGTTAGTAACGTACATTTTGTTTTGTTCATTATATTTAAAATACATGTAAAGGTCATTTCGTGTCAGGTCAAACGATCAATATGGGGCGATAGCATCAATTTATCGCTCCAACTGCCAAAGAAATTAGTAAATAATCGAACAAACAAACGCTCAATATGTACTCACCTATTCTATTTAGTTTACCAAATAAGTCAAAATAACCCTCGGAAAAAACAGTTTTTTCTTTATTTTAATTTAAGTATATATACTGTTTCGTAAATGATATTATGAAGAATATAAAGTTGTCTTTTAATAGCATCCAAGAAGACTACTTGGTTTTTTACTGGCTGCTGATGTCATTCGTTGCTCAACGCCAAGTGTGGATTACTCACACGACGCACAAGTCTCACAACTGTGTTATCTGTTCAACGTATAATTACGCGAATTATGCAAACACGGTCAGTCTGAACATTTTATGAACGCTTTTAAATGACTGGTCGGTTACTCAAGCGTTTACCCTACTTCTGTTGTGTATTTAATTTAGTACGAGACTTTAAGATTTTTTAATCTTTACTTAGTTGATGTATTATCCGGGTTTTCATTCTTTACTAGGTAGGTAGGTACATAGTTGAGCTTCTCATACAAAGTTCTGTTTTGTATGGGAATCGCAATCGATTAAAATCGTTTGAAAACTTTTCATCGCATTTTCCATGCATTTTAATGTAATTGCCTACTTTTTTAATGCCTAACCAACAAATATATAAAACGACACTCATCATTCAATCAATGACATAGCGATTTTTCCTTTTTTTCATTCAGTAATGTAGATAGGACAGCTGTAGGTATGCGAAGTTGCTAATTCTCGGAATAAACCCTCTTAAGGCGATTTGCCACTGGGCTTTTCGGTGAATGAAAACATCGTTAGGAAATCTGCACGTATCTGCGAAGTAATTCAAAGATGTGTGTGAAGTCCCCAATTCGCACTGGGCCCGCGTGGGGACTATAGCCTAAAGTTAAAACCCTCTCGTGATGAGAGGAGACCTGTGCCCAGCAGTGGGACGCAAATAGGCTGTAGTAGTAGTACCTAGTAGTAGTAGTTAGTAAGGCGATTTGTTTCAACATGGGGTATAATTTATAATGTATACGGTACGAGGAAAAGTTGTTCATTAATGAGCATGGTAATTAAAAAGTAGACTCTTGTGTAATTGTCGTGTCGCGAAGGTCATATACCTATGCGTAGGACCCGAGTTTCTCCCATTGTTGCCTGAGAAGTGGGTAACGCTTCACAGTGACTTCACTCGTCTGTCGTCTACATCAAGGGTTGCCATCTCCTAAAATGAAAAAGCCGGACTCTGCCCAGAAGAAAGCTGGCTTTACCCTAAAAGCCTGACATAACCACGACTAAAAGCCAAACATACAAAAAGCTTATATAAAATAATAAACCAGTTTTTTTCCCGTTCCGCGGGAATTTTGGGAAATCCTCTCTTCCCCTACACTCAACAAGGAACCTACATGCCAAATTACAGCTTTCTACTACTAATAGTTTCTGCTGTGCTTTGAAAGGTACATTAGAAAATAATTTGAAAATTGGGTTTGGTAATTGGTTGGCGTTCGTCCTTGTAGCCATAGATTTCGGCAAATCATTGCTTCGCTTGAGGCGCTAACAAAAAAGCCAAACATAAGCCGGACACAACTCCAAAAAGCCAAATAAATACGGACAGATGGCAACCCTATCTACATCACTAAATCTCACGGTGCCGGTGTCAGCCAGCACCTTCCAGATACCATTACACGTCGGCTTTTATTAATATCTGAAGACATTTGAATCTCGACTGCAAATGACGAATCGCCATCAATTGACCTCTTTAACCGTTGTAATTGAGTGTATTAACAGTCGAGCCGGATTACGGGTCAAACGCATCAGACGTTCACTGCACTTTTCTAATTATAGGTACATCGAGTGCAATGCATTTCTTGAAATACTGGCAGTTTTACACTGTACTACTACTACTACAGCCTATTTGCGTCCCACTGCTGGGCACAGGCCTCCTCTCATCACGAGAGGGTTTGGGCTATAGTCCCCACGCGGGCCCAGTACGGATTGGGGACTTCACACACATCTTAAAATTACTTCGCAGATGCGTGCAGGTTTACACTGTTACATCAAAAAAAAAAAGAAATCTAACGCGGCAGGCTATCACGAATTTTATTTATAGAAACTTGACGGCCAAAATAGCTTTTAAATAGGTAGGTAGTGTACAATCACATGAACTAAAGCCGGTTTGTCGTCACAGATTACCTTGCCACAGATTATAAAAACAGGCGCGGTGAAATTTCGTGTCATGGACGGCTTCTTACTGTTCGGAGTTCATTTTCACAAGTTTATGAAACTTGTAAAACCAATCAATTAAATGCCTTCGATATTGATTAGCATGTTTCTTTCTATGGTAGAGTCTATTAGATATTTTCGATACAAAGCTAAATTGCGATCATAAAACATACTGTGTGCTGATGGCGCAAGGTCCATCCGGATAGCTACCACCGTCTTACCCGCTAAACTGCCGCCAAATAACGGGGGTAAAAGGCAGCCGGTGAAATTACTGGGTTGCCAACGCATTCGAAATCTGATTCCTTTATACCTATTAATTTGCCGCAATGACCGCTTATCAGAAGGTGGCCTGTGTGTACGTATGCCTACCAATAACAAAAAATATGATATTTGCTTACTTATTTCTATGTAAGATTCTGTCTTCCCCTTTCATCGAGTCGATGAAATCGTCCGTTCGCGATCGTCTAGTCTAGACGTCTAGCCTAAAACTATTCCTAAAACTTAAGGCACGTTGGAGCTTGTTTTGCTGTACCTACCTAATGTAATGACTGATCTTAGGGAATTAAGATTGAGGAGAAAGAGTTAAATATAATAATAGCTCTATAATGGAGATGTTTGTTTTCATTCTAATATCAAGTCTTATCTTATGGTTATGGCACTAAGTTTATGACACTGACACATCGTTCGACATTATCCTTGACTCATGAGCTCATCACAAATGCGAATAAAGTTTCTATAGTACTCACAACATTCAAAACACACAACACAATGGAATGGAATTAAAGTATCATCACTGAAAGACTATCTTTTCAATCTAAATTATACAAAATCTTTGTTTTGCTATCTCATAACTTCGAATCTTTAACCCGCTGCACAGGTTGGAAAGGTTAACAGCCGGGGGTTAAAAATAGCCCGATCGGCGCAAATAGCTCGGGAACCGAAACTCTCGATTGCCCTGCCCTGAAGACAACATCCTCGTCGAATTCAACTGTTTAGTTTACCGATTTAGATGAAAATATAGTATGTATGTACATATACAATTTGAAACCTGGGAAGAACACTGGATGATTTTATCCAGGATATCATCCCTCAATAGAAATTCGACACAGATGAGGCTGCGGGCGGGATAAAACTATCCTGCATATCCTGTCGTATTGATTAATTTCTGGTCACGCTGTACCATAAACAACAATAATGGAATTTTAAGAAAAGACTTGAATAAAATGAACGATAAAGCTCGCGAAAATTACTTCAAAGAGGCATAATATGCATGTGTTTATGGCATCTCGGTGTGCAAGGTACTAAAAATAAACTTGTAGGCATGACAAACGCGTGCTTCTTGGAACAAATTTAGAACGTCAAACACGCCACAGAAAAACATTTTCTACAAACAAAACAATTGACGAAACCCTGCAAATACATGACGAATTGGGCCGAATATATTGCTGACCTACCTAATTGAATGAAAAGAAACGAAATGGCCAATATTGATCTTACCCAGTTTTGTTGGGCGGTAACCGTGATAAATAAGTCGTGACACCAGATTTTAGGTTTCCGTTTTCTTTCAGTTTTCTTTTACTCATATCAAATGCATTCATTTTTAAAAATGGAATTTGGAAATCGACGTGCCTATAATATAACCAGCCTGTCACATTTTGCTTGAATTTAAAATTGAATATTATATCTTATATACTTGAAACGCGCTAATCTTGTATATTTCTCTATTTATTTATTTATCCAAGCTATCTCAGAAACGGCTCTAACGATTTAGACGAGATTTTTAACGTGCCTGTTTCGTATGGAGCAATTTAGATTAAAATTAAAAAAAGAATTACCTTTGTTACATTTGTATTTTGGATGATAGAGGTAATATAATTGAGAAATACTTTCACTGCCGCGAACACGCTAGGCGAGTTCATTTTGTATGAAAAAAGCAGACGTTGGCACTGAAAGTTGATGTGTGGGCAAATACAAGGCAACCTTGTGCAATGCGCCCCAACCACATTCGTAATAGGCATGAAAGTGCCTGGAACTGGTTTTGAATGCTAATCGATTCTAATTTGGTAATATAATTGATAATTGCGCTAAGTAGGTAAGTATTAGTCACGTTTAGTCTCAAAGCACTACATAGTTTATGACTGCCAATGAGTTAACTTGGTATTCTTCGAATAGTCCATACAAAATTGTAAATTTATCCCACGAATTATACCGACTTATCCGACGGTTGAGAAATACCCAAAATACCTGTAAAAATCAACCTTAAACTGATATCCAAAGGATCCTGAGATTTTCACTTGGTAGTAAGACTTTACAAAAATGAAGTAAACGAAAACTAATAAAGATAAACAAATAGGTGACCTAAATTCTCGCCATCTGTTATGCAATACTGGAAACTGCCCCTACGCTGCCTGCTGTCTCCCTCGCTCGCCGTATGTGTGAAGGAGACGCTAGACCCGCCTTGCCGCAGCTGCAGCTATAATGCGCCCGCGCATACCGGCTGATGTTAAGATACTTCGCAGATGCCATTTGAGGCATAAACGGTTCGATTTGAAGTTACAACTACATAAATCAGTTCAGGGCATAAAATAATGAAGTCGTTGGCAAAAAATTAAAGGTATACTATGTAGTAATGGAATCTTGCGCGATTTGACATTGTCATTTTATGCGAGATATTGTTGGAGAGGGAACATAAATATCTCCTCACTGTTATTTCGGGCCTCTACATTCCAGCCAATCATGGAGTTTAGGGCGCCTCAACGGTTTAAGTACTTAATTTGTTAAATTGGCCCTACATTTAGGGCCAGATGGGGTCCCATCATTGCAGGGACTCGTAATTTAATTGGAATTGAAAAGTACCTTTGTAGAAGCGAACAGAATATATATGAACGGAAGAAAATAGTAACAGATACCTAGTTAGATAAGTTACAAACAAGGAAGGGAGGATCAGCGTGCATGAAATGAAAAATAGTTCTAGCTGTTATTTCTACTGCATCACCTCGCAGCCGTATCTACTTACCTATTACTTTACTACTACTACATATACTTATGTATCGTTCGGTTCGTTTCATAAAACCGCACTCGTGGTTTAAGGACCTTTTAGTAGCAGTTATTAAACTACTACCCGTATTGCTAGCACACTAATAACACTCTTTCTTTATCGCACCTTTAAATGCTAAGGTATAATTTTGTTCCGCAGCTCGTCGGCATTGCCATGGTCGGCATCGGCGTGGCCGTGCTGCTGCAGTGGCAGAACATCAAGGACGTGGCGCAGAACCTGAACGTGGCGCCGTGGCTGTTCATAGTCCTGGGCAGCGTCGTCTTCGTCATCTCGTTCTTCGGCTGCTGCGGCGCCGTCCGGGAGAGCCACTGCATGGTCGTCACGGTAAGAACCATCACTATGACACGGCACAAAGAGGTTCGCCGTATTTCCCGCTCACCAATGCGCGCCACTGATGTTGGGGACTGCGTTGATTGGAGGCATGTATGACCGCGCAATATGGCCAATGGCTGCCTTGGACAACAAGCCACCAATGCCTCTAGCAGCTCTAGTAGATTTTTCACTCGTGGTCACCCTTATAAATATGGCGCTGATGACACTCTGTCTCAATGGGTTAAGTGCTTGGACCAACTAAAGTATGCTATTAGGGATAAACAAAAGTGGGTA
This sequence comes from Aethes cnicana, assembly GCA_963971205.1. Taxonomy (NCBI): domain Eukaryota; kingdom Metazoa; phylum Arthropoda; class Insecta; order Lepidoptera; family Tortricidae; genus Aethes; species Aethes cnicana. Next base: position 1,798,980 of record OZ020278.1, on the reverse strand, counting down.
GGGAGGGCGCGTACGTACAAAAGTACATCTTGGATAAATAATTGGGGCTCTAAACCCCTAAATCACTTACACTCGTCTAGACGAGCGAGTAACACTAGTGTTATCTATGTGTTGTAGTGAGAAAATTAAAACAACACACCAGTAATTATCACGTACCTAAAATACAGGAAAATCAAACCACTCAGAACTGAGTCATATTAAATAGACACCAGTTGCGGACAACTGAAAAAAAAATACACCAGTAGGTACTTAGTTCGCACTGCGGGATGCGGTCAACTTAGGAACAGCTCCACTCAATCCCCGATACAATTTGTAAAATAACCCCACTTTGAGCAAAGAGCTTAACATAGATTCGTATATGATTCCAGTACGCGATCTTCCTGATCGTGATCATCGTGGTGGAGGTGGTGCTGGCCGTCTGCATCTTCGTGTACGCCGACAGCATCAAGACCGGGCTGCGGGTCTCGATAGACAAGGTCTACGACGAGGGGCTCAAGGTCGACCCCAACCCGTTCTACCAGGTCGAACAGCAGGTAAGCCCATCACAAGAATTATATGCCTTACCTCATGATACAAAAATATACTTCGCCAGGTATGCTACTCCGGTAATTGTGTAGTAGTGTGGGTGACACCGAAAGGTCATCACTGCTTTGTGTTGCAAGTGGTGTATTAAAATAATACCCGGCTCTCATGTATCCTGTGAGTGTTTATTAAATTATTAAGTTCATTCGTTTTTAACTTGTCCCATTTTGTGTACTTAAACAAGTAAATGACAGTTGTAAAGCGCAATGATTTATTTTTAATTGTAATGACAGAAAATATTTCCTTCATTTTTATTTTTATTAATTGCAATAAAGTGGCAATGGCAACTTGACTCTTGACGTACCGGTGTCACGACCCAGAGTAGCAGACCTTGTTTTCTTAAGTAAGACGTAAGGTAAGCCCTTTCACTCCTAGAATATGCCTTAAGGCCGTTCCCTGACCCAGCATCGTCAAATTGCTCATGTAAGATCATACTTTTCTAAGAAACGTTAAAAGTAAAAAATATGGGAAAAAAATATTTGATTATATCATCCTTACATTGACAGCTTTCGTTACACGTTTCACGAAACTTCGCTCGATACAATTTAATTCCAAAGTTACCTCTAATCCAACTTTACTCCAGTTTATTATAAGAAACAGTGTAAACAAAACTAAATTAACAGAAATATTATCCATATTATATGCATACATTGACAGCTTTATAAATGCCATGTTTTAGACGGTATTTTATATAAATTAAAACGCGTTAAATACTAACTAAATCGGGCGTTCTGTGCGTAGCGCTTTCTCTTTCACTCGTTGCACGAGTGACAGTGACGGCTGAGCTGGGTATAGGAACGGCCTTAAGTAAGATTGACCGGCAGCGCGGCAGCCGCACTGCTCACAGGCGGCGTGACAGGTCTTTACGAGAGCTAAAGCTGCGTTCCGAATCGTGCTCAGAGCGCTCGCAGCACTGCATACTTTTTCCTCTTGAAAGTCGACTGCTAAAAGGAAAAAGAATGCAAGGTGCTGTGAGCGCTCTGAGCGCGATTCGGAACGCAGCCTAATGCAGTGCAGCAATTCTTCCCAGATGCTATGCTCGGGTTAGCGTTTAAACTCGGTTTGTAACTCGAGTTAAAGACTAACCCGTAGGCTTGGTGCAAGTGAATATTATAAAGACAGTCAATGGCGTTAACATATAGCTGACATGGGTAACTTTTTAAAAATGGATCATAAAGTACCGGCCTTGCTGTTTCATTTGCGTTTGGATCAAATCGTAATCAGATACTATGTATGATTCAGCGAAACGTGTCCCTTATCTGCGTTTACATTATGAATTTAATGAGATTTCAGCCATTTTCATTATAGGACTTAATTGATACACTTTTAAATTAACATTACCCTCAGTCACGATCAGACGTCCAATTGACAACTTATTTTTTTTTAACCATGTGTATATTTTATTACCTAGTTAGAAAGTTCGAAAAATTCAAACGGACACGTATTTTTTCTTTTTTTCGTAAGACGTAAATTTCATTCTTAAAATTGAAAATAAAAAACTGCTCATTCTAAAAGGGCGTAAGTTAAAAATCGCTCATCCATACAGAGAGCTATGGCGTCACGTTACCACTAAAATACGATTACTAAAAGTAATTAACAATAAAAACGGTTTTTTTTATTGAATCCTTTACACAGATACCGAAATGGATTCCGAATTACGCCTTACCAAAAAATTTTAAAAATTGATATGAAATTACGAATGCATGTCAAGTAAAACGTTACTTGTAACGACTTTTTACCCACAGAATCAGCCAGCTATCGATTCTAAGCGTGATTTTTAGGTTTTTTTCTCTAGCTAGCAACAAAAATAGTATGACCCAGTATGGGTTTTATGATGTCAGCGATAGGTACCTGAATCTCATACTAATCTTTTTTCCAACTCGAAAAAAAAAAATTAAAAACATGCTTAGAATCGATAGCTGATTCTGTTGGTAAAATATAGTTACAACATTTTGCTTGACCCCGTATTCTACTAGTCATTCATCTCCCGCGACACCTGCGTATAGCACGACACAACTTAGAAGGCGCGCGGCGAACCACTTGAGCCGTTGACGCAGCCTATTATTGCTTAATCTACGCGCCTTCCAAGTTGAGTAAACCTTTACGTCCTCTCCGTCCGTTCATCCTCAATAATATATTTGTATTACCAATTACCACTACCACCAGTACAAGCTTGAATATGTACCATTTACAATTGAATTTATTCATTTACAGTTCAATTGTAACTTTCATTTGTTTTTCTTTCTTTCTTTTATTTTATTTTCTGGAGCCACTGAAGATCAGCGTCGAGGTCCCTGTGCCTCGACTTAACTGCTGAGTGGACTCCATTTTTCGGTTTACTGTAACATTTCTTTCTCTTAGATCATAAGTTATAGCCTTAAGACTTATTGTTACAGTATCGAAAATAAAGATTTTCTATTTCTATATCTGTGGTGTCCCCGTTCCAGTTCCAATGCTGCGGCAAGACTGGCCCCACGAACTACCCGCTGCTCGAAGGCGTGTCCCTCCACAAGGAGTGCTGTCCTACCGGCACTGCGTTCTGTAACTACGCCACCGCCCACACCACCGGCTGCACCGACAAGCTCATGGGCTACTACGAGAAGTGGCACAAGATCATCGCCATCGTCGCCATCGTCGTGGCTTGCGTTGAGGTGAGTTCATACTCCCCCAAGTTCCGTGGGCTACGTTAGGGAACGTCATATTACGTTAGCCATTTTTTACATTTTAGTGGAGTGCCCGCGACTTTGTATAGTAAACATTAAAATGTAAACAAGCTATAAATAAATAAAACTTTTAAAAACGACCTTTTATTAAAGTAATCGTCAAGACGGATCAAACTAGTCCAAACTCGATGAGGTTGTGTCGTTTAACTACCGAGTTCCTATGGCCACCTTCCGGTTCCATCATCAGATCAGCTCCATAAAATTTTTGCATTGTCATCCGATTTGCAAAATTTCAGCTCCATCGCTAACCGGGAAGTGGATCAAATTCAACTTGCAAGATTTGATTACAGACAGACAGACAGCTCCCATACTATAGTGCGTTCTCCGGAACGCTTTTAAATACTAGGTCGACATCTTGCGTCCAGGGGCCTATCCCACAAAGCTTACAATTGTAATTTGACAAGTGTAAAATTACAAATTAGTAAAAATACAAGTGTATAGCAGGACACAACTTAGAAGGCGCGCGTCGAAGTCCTTATGCAGTTGATGTAGAGACTATTATTGATTAATCCACGCGCCTTCTAACTTGTGTTCTGCTATACGTACCACAAAACAGGTGCTGAACTATCACTACCGCTATTTGATTTGAAGCTAGATGGCGAGCCGAACGCAAAGAATATTTTATTGCTTAACAGTTTACAAATTACAACCCGAAGTTTCTTTATAATAAGAGGATTTAAAAAAATAGTTCTAGTTATAATATTAGATGTAAATTGTTTAGAAATACACTTTGCGTTTGGCTCGCCATCTAGCGTCAAGTAGCGGTAGTGATAGTTCAGCTACTGGACGCTAGATGTCGATCTATTGTTTAAAAGCGTTCCGGAGAACGCACTTTAGTATGGAAGCTGCTACTCTTCTTTTTAATTTCCTCTGTAACATTACGAAATTATTTATTTGAAACATTAATTATGTATGTTATGCCATACACATTAAGTATAAAAAAAATCTAGGCCAGTAACGCATTCCTATGATTATAGAAGTGCAGACATTCTGCGCAGACCAGGATGCCTACCATCGCATTCTTTTTTCTGTGACTATATTTTCGTGTTTTAAATTCCAGGTGATCGGAGCGTTGTTCGCGCTGTGTCTCGCCAATTCCATAAGAAACATGGACAGAAGGTCACGCTACTAATATTTTGTTCATTAAACTGGTACCTATTTATCACTTTTTGTTTTGACTTGTTAACGTAATTTAAACGGGCTGTGTACTGCATGGCTGAGTCGGATGGGAACTTGGACCTTGTTCGGAATTTTTCATCGCTCCTCTTTGGTTTTATTAAAACCAATTAAATAAAATAACAAAAATATGAAAAATCTTACGTACTTACTCTAACTCTTTTAGTGGAAGAAAAATTAACATGTCGTTTATTACGCGTTTTACTGATAGGAAAGTGGAGCAATGGTACCTTAAATGGTATTGTAACATCTCACAGGGTTGCTAAATTATTCAGAGTGTTGCCAGTAAATAAATATTGAAAAATTTGTACTCACACCAAGCCGAACAAGGTCCAATTTTTAACAATATTAATGGTGTAACTTATTAATGTGGTTTGTATTTTTAATCTAAGCGTCCGTTAAGAACGGACTCAACTTATGAAATATCGCTTTTGCGGGTTAAGCTTTAGCACTAACAACAGCGCAATTAACATTAACTTATACTATACATGAATAAATTGATAACTTAAGTAATTGGTTCACGACTATAGGGCGGTTGTTTAACGCCCGGTTCCTATATCCAAACAACGCCTCGTTTTGCCTACGGACGGTTAAAATTTGACATATTCTCTATGGAACAAATGTCAAAAATCAACCGTCCGTAGGCAAAACGAGGCGTTTCGTGGATATAGGAACCGGGCCTAAAACCATTTAATTTTGAACAAACTATCTAACCCTGTAATATTGGGGAGCGTTAAAATGGCGGTCATGTTGACTAACCTTCCTGTCCAATACGGTTGAAATTACCGACCCTAGATCGTTTTTTATAATTTTATTCTGGGTGTACTTTTGTATTACACGAGTTGTTGAATAAAAACAACGTAAATTAACTACAAAACGCATGGTTCGCCTACTGTCATACACATAATCTACCTACTGTTAATTTTGGGAGGACAAGTCTCTTCTACTCAAAACTAATTTACACTATCTCTAATATTTAATTGCATAGCAAAGATGGATTAACTGTTCTTATTATTACTACACTAGAATTAATCCTCTTTATCATAGCTCAAGTACTTAATATCGAATCATTTTGTACTTATGTCTAGGTAGTTAGAAAGAGACAAGTGAATAATGTTGATTCTACTTTGACAGCGATCCCCGAATTGGCAGTAGGCTATTTATATATTTTGCAAATGCTTTGTATGTTGTCATAAAATAATTTAAATAATGAGGTGAAGTTGACAAATAATAATATGTTGACATATTATATAAAATCAATTATTTGTGTTCAATATAGGGACATGTAAACCCAATTGGTATTGCCCACTAAATGAATCTCTTTCACTAGTGTCTATTTATTACATTTTTGTGGGCAATAATATGCCGTTTAATCGGATATTGTGCTTTACTGCACGTCTGTTAACTATAATTGTGATATTGTATAAAGGAATTTGTATAGAATTGAAAACAGACATTATAAAGTCAGATAATAGTCTGAAACGTTTTTGTATTAAAATTACATCACATTTGTTCATCATACGAAATTCTAGTATCGGAAAAATCAATTTGGAATAGGATCTCATTCTGTAAATAAAAAACCCACAAGCTTCCCCCGAGGTAGAAACTGGTGTTGTAGATATAATTATATCTTGCATTCCATCGCACATTCGAAATTCAAATGAGACCGTCATGAAACACAAATTAACGTGCCAAATTGTAGTAAAAGGCTTATACTTCTATGATTCAGCGAAAGGTGTGCTTTTTGTATTACATTGACAAGATACTCAATTCAATAAACTATATGAATGGTGTGAAGTTGTCCTTTAATTTACACCTAAATTGTATGTACTTTGGCTGTATTGGCACGCCTCGTAATTAATCGGTAAGTCCGAATGTACATAAGCTGTATTAATATAATAATATCTACTTACTAACATGCATGACTGTTTGTTTTCTATATTTTCCGTTATAAAGATTTTCCTACTTTCAAGGTTTTGTTTTACCTTATGATCTATGTTGTTATGTATGTTAATTTGAAGATGTCGTGTGGTAATTTTTTGTTTAGTTCACCTTTGTTGTTATGGCCCTTCTCTGGTTATGGTTGTTTATGGTACCAGTATATTATGTTTTTGAGCTTTTTTACATATTTATGATATCTCGCTTTACTTATATATTCATATTTTATTATATTTACAGGTACGCCTAAATCGAACACACCACGAAACATTCGAACAGAACAATAAAGAATATTATACGAAAGAAACTCACCACATTATGTTATGTACAAGTTAATTAAGTTAGTTACTTAACTGTTAAATGCTAGTTGATTTATTCGAACTGATTTTTCTGCGAAACCGCAATTATAAGAATATAGTTACTTCACGATGGCGCTAATAAGAAATTTGACCACACAAAAAAAAACAGGCACCTTTCCAATTGAGGATCAAGTGATGGAAACTTGATAACATAAAATAGAAACGCACAATAGAAATGTGTTAGCAGCAAAATCAGTACGAATTAAGAGATGGCATAAGCGCCATTTTTTTAGATTACAACTTATCTTTTGAGATTGACTGAAATAAATAAAACCTAGTTCAGCCCAGCGTTTATATCTACGAAGCAGTTGGTTCTAGGGTTATAGATCACGCGGCTAAAGCGAAACAGCCGTGGCTTCCCCTTTTAAATCTAGTTTGTTTCATTTGTTGAGAGTAAACAGTTGTTAAGTTTAGTTAAGCAGTGTTTTTAATTTTACATTACAATAAGATTATAAAAAAAGTATTTTCATACTATTTCAATGTTGTACGTCCAATTTTACAATACTTACTTATATGAAAGTGTTAAAATTTATATGCATTTCTATTACGATGTCATTTATTAAGTGTTTCCTTACTAGAATGTATGTGGATAGTTATTATAATGTATCGGGAACAAATGTCTAACGTGTTTTGAATCTCTCGCACATTCGTGACGAACCGCTTTTGTGAATGATACTTATTGTATGGCGAAAAATAAATTTTCTACTATTAACTGGTTCACTACTGGTTACTGGTTTTCTACTATTAAACTTCACTTTTCCTACCACTACACTATACCTACTATACTTTTCCACTACAAGTGCCATAGATACTCATGGAAAAACGAGGAAATAATTTGAAAGAGAAAGTGCGGAAAAATACAAACATATTTGCATCTCAGTAAAGAAAAGAGGCGTGGCACTGCTGAAGGTGTCGGTTCGACTCCTGCTGTGTTAGTGTGACACTGGCTACCTATTAGTTGGTCCTTTACTTGGGCGATCGAGCTTTGAGGAGGGGTACTTACCTACCTAGATTGATATCTTGTTAAATCTTGTGCTCCGAACCTGTGAGAACCGCATGCAAATCAGTTCAGTAGTTCCGAACAAAAGAATATATTAGCTATAACAAGGAGACGAAAGTTAGTAAGTAGTAATATGCAACATGAAATTGACCATATATTGGACTTTCTAAATCGTTAGACTAAGTTCTATTTTTGGGATCCTACACCGGAACTGACGTGGCAACTCATCACGGTTCATGGGCAGGTCAAGTATTAGGTCCTTACATATGAAATTGGCGTTTCATATGGCAGAAATGAAAACGATTTTTTTTTATGAAACTATTTTTTTATTTAGTCAAAGTATGTACCATGGCTATCTATGCACTTTTGCCATCTCGAAGGTAGTTCATTGATTCCTTTACTAAAAAAAGTGTGTGAGCGAGAATCAATAAAATCTTTGAAGGCCGTTTGGACAGCCTCGTGAGAATTGAATTTTTTTCCTTGCATGAAGTTGTCCAAATTCCGAAAAAAATGGTAATCAGTTGGAGCAAGGTCCGGGGAGTATGGTGGGTGTCGAAGACATTCCAGTCGCAGCTCCCGTAGTTTTGCGGCCGTCAAACGTGCCGTATGTGGTCGAGCGTTGTCCTGAAGCAGCAGTGGGCTAGATCGATTGACCAGTCTGGGTTGTTTAATGGCTAGCTTTTCCATCATCGTTTGCAATTGTTGACAATACACATCAGCCGTGATTGTTTGCCCAGATCTTAAGAAACTGTAATGGATGACACCGGCACTAGTCCACCAGACACTTACCAGTACCTTTTTCTGAGTCAACTTTCGTTTCGGGCAGAATTTGGCTGGTTCACCTGGGTTCAACCATTGTGAAGAACGTTTCCGGTTGTCGTACAAGATCCATTTTTCATCACAAGTAACGATACGATTCAAAATGCCTTCATTATTGTGCCGGTTGAGAAGTGAAACGCAACACTCGACGCGTGTTTCTTTGTTTGCGTCGCTCAATTCATGCGGTACCCATTTTTCAAGTTTTTTCACTTTTCCAATTTGTTTCAAGTGAATCAAAATGGTTTTATCACTCACACCGAAGCCTGCCGCTAACTCTGACGTGGTTTGCGATGGATCTGCTTCCACAATTGCTTTTAATTCTTCGTTATCAACTTGTGTCTCCGGCCGTCCACGAGGCTTGTTCTGTAGGTCAAAATTTCCAGAACGGAAACGTTGGAACCAATAACGTACCGTATTTTCTTTTGCAGTAGCTTCCCCATACGCATTGTTAATCCTACGAGCCGTTTCTGCAGCACTAGTGCCGAGGTGAAACTCATATTCGTAAATATAGCGATATTTTAAGTTCTCCATATTGTGAACAGAACGATGTGAAAGAAAAACAAATGACGCGATAACAAATAAATTTCGTAATTCGAACACAGAAATACATGGTCTTAAATTTGAAATAAATTTGAATTTGGAATTCCTAGCCGAACGCCACATATTTTGAATCAAAGTTGCCAGTTCGCCAAACGCCAATTTCATATCATCATCATCATCATTTCAGCCGAAAGACGTCCACTGCTGGACATAGGCCTCCCCCAAGGCTCGCCACTCAGACCGGTCCTGTGCTACTTGCTTCCACCGGTTTCCCGCGACCTTCACGAGGTCGTCGCTCCATCTTGTTGGAGGCCTACCGACAGCTCGTCTCCCGGTTCGCGGGCGCCACTCGAGAAGTTTCCGGCCCCATCGGCCATCAGTCCTGCGAGCAATGTGCCCCGCCCACTGCCACTTAAGGCTCGCAATTCTTCGGGCTATGTCGGTGACCCTAGTTCTACTGCGGATATCCTCATTTCTGATTCTATCACGCAGAGAAACCCCGAGCATAGCCCTCTCCATTGCCCTCTGAGTGACTTTGAGCCTTCTTATGAGGCCCATCGTAAGCGCCCACGTCTCGGAACCATAAGTCATCACTGGCAACACACACTGGTCGAAGACTTTCGACTTGAGACACTGCGGTAATTTGGACGAAAAGACACTGCGAAGCTTCCCGAACGCTGCCCAGCCGAGTCGGATTCGACGATTGACCTCTTTCTCGAAGTTGGACAATTTCATATGTAAGGACCTAATACCTACCTACCTACAGATGAGTCAAAAACCTACCTCTCACTCACTGAAACACCACGCCAAATCCATCATGTCGAAACAACAATTTGAAAAGTACCTTTTTTTAAACAATTGTTAAACATTTTAATTTCGATACTAAATGAAGAAAAACATCGCGAGGAAAGCTCCGCTTTTTCTTTTTTTTACACCTGCCAGCAGGAAGGAATTTCGTTTGAAATAATTGAATCGGTCTTTTAAAGCCGAAACATAATTGATTTTAAAAAGAACCACTTAAAATTATAATTCCCACAGTAGTCATGTTTTAAACATATTTGTATATAAACGAAATCGACGAAACCAGAATGCAACGGAACCAATGTGTTTGGTAAGTTAGTATGTATACATTTCGTATGGCGGGCATGCGTTCGGAATTCCGTTACGGAATTACGACAGTATGTGCCGGGCCTTAATAAGTTTGCACTGGCAACATTATTCTACTGTCAAAATCGCTGTCAACAGTGTCAACTCACTCAAGTGAGTGAATCGAACTATGCGAGATATACGGGTATATGCACGTCGATCCTGCATCGTATTATTCGGTGTAAAAAGTCACTTTCACTTTTTGTTCATGTGAATCCTAAAAAGCTGTATTAATGTACTGTGAAAGTCTTTGTCGAACTTCAATATTTCTGTGAGACACTTATGTTATACAAACGTAATACAAACAACAGTGCGGAGATGGCATACAAAAATTGTTGTGTAGTGTTTATAACTTTCGCTTTAGCGATAGTCCAAGCGGTTAGTTACGACACGGAACTGTATGAAACCACGGCTTGCGACAGCAGTGCATGCTTCGAGGCCCTGCACGGGGCGCTCGGCGACTGCTCGTGTCATGTGGACACGATAGATTACTTCAACAACGTCAAGATATTTCCCCGCATACAGAGCCTGGTGAGCAAGGACTACTTTCGGTTTTACAAGGTCAACTTGAAGAAAGAGTGCCCCTTCTGGGTAGACGACAGCCGATGTGCCATGAAATATTGTCATATTAAAACTTGTTCCAAAGAAAGCGTTCCAGGATATGAAAATGGCTACGAGAATCACGTAGATGAACTACCATCCACAAAGTACTCTAAAGAGTCTCAGTCTAATTGCAACTCGGATTCAGACCATAACCCCGACCTGGGCTATCTGAACATGACCATCAGTGCGGCCAGTCAATTTGAAATCGCTAAGTGGAAGGCTCATGATGACGCCCTTGAAAATTTCTGTGAATGTGATGACAGAGATGCGGAGGCAGAGTATGTGGACCTGTCTCTCAACCCTGAGCGGTACACTGGATACAAGGGACCCTCTGCTCACAGGATCTGGAGAAGTATTTACCAGGAAAATTGCTTCCGCCCTAAGCTTAATCCGTACGAGTCATTCCCCTATGTACTAAGCTCAGACTTAAGTAACATGTGCCTGGAGAAGAGAGTATTTTACAGAGCTGTCTCCGGTATGCACAGTAGCATCAACATTCACTTATGTTCAAAGTATCTTCTTTCCGAAAAAACTGTTGGATTTGCCGCTCCGCCTGATGGAGAGTGGGGCCCAAACCTGGAGGAGTTTCAGCGCCGCTTCGATCCATCGCAAACACTGGGTGAAAGTCCAAATTGGCTCAAAAACTTGTATTTTGTCTATTTGTTAGAAATGAGGGCTCTGGCAAAAGCAGGCCCGTATCTAGAAAAGGAGGAATACTATACTGGAAACCCCACAGAGGACGAGGAGACGCGTGAGGCTATAAAAAACATGCTCGGAGTCATCTATATGTTCCCCGACCATTTCAATGAATCTTCAATGTTTAACGGAGGCAGCCAAGCTGCTAAACTAAAAGTAGAGTTCCGTGAACACTTCCGTAACATTTCTAGAATTATGGATTGCGTTGGTTGCGATAAATGCAAGCTGTGGGGGAAACTACAAACACAAGGCCTGGGAACAGCTTTGAAGATATTGTTTTCTGGCAAATGGGACAGCCCTGCAGATGACCCAGAGCAAGGCAGGTTGCCGCTGAGGCACAAGTCTCACGAGCGATTGCAGAGGACAGAAATTGTGGCTCTATTCAACGCCTTTGCTAGACTTTCTAATAGTATAAGAGAGCTGGAAAACTTCCGGATTATGCTCAGGTGAGACTCTGTTTTGATTCTTTTAGTACTTTTATAGGAATCCAATTAGAATTCACTATTACTATAGTCATTTCTAAATCTGCCTTACAAGCCTCTGAAAATGTCTGAAATATGTCAGAGGTTTGTAAGGTAATTTTTGTAGTCATTTTTGGTTGTGGACTTGTTAATATACTGGTCAATGTTTGCTTCTAAAGTCAAGTCAAAAGTGTGATTTCATTATGTGTTTAAAAAATAACAATAACAATATTATATTACACTATTAATTAGTGACTGATTATTAATTGAAAAGTATTATTTACTGCAACAGTTTCAAAATAGGTAAATTTTAACCAGTTATTGTGCAAGTGTGTGTGACGAAAATGTGTGTAACGTTCTCTTGTGGTCGAATTTGAAAGTTTTTTGTCATTTTCTTAGGTTCTTACCCTTCTTTTAGCAATGCATGCTAACATCATTTACTTATTTATTTTAATATATAATAAGAGGTAACTTGTAGCATAGAAGAAGTAAGGTGTAGAAAGTAGATTGATTTAGTGTTGAATTTGATGGAAATTAAGTTATTATCCAGTCATGACTTACCTATTTCCATTTACCTATGAGAATTTTGACTTGTTTTGCTATGCTTTTGCTTATCAATGTTTTTTGGTGGAGGAAATGAAATAAAATAGAGTTTACCCAGCCATCCCCATTAGAGTTAAGATTATTCGATCTACCTATGTACATCATCTTTTCTAACAACGACATAGGTACTTTATCTATTATAAATCAAAACAATCGCGATACCAATGATACATAATTAATGATTCGTCAAATTGTGACGAAGTGTGGAATTGAACGTTGCACCGATCACGTAGTGGGCCTGAGTCATTGCACTGCACAACGGGACAGGTGGTTTCCGAACTTCGGATACCGACTTCTATTTAATAACATTCACAACAATCTTATTAGATTCTTAACAACGTAAGTTATAAGCTAGTTCGTCGTCGCCATTGCACTTTTATCACTTAACTCGACGTTCTCGACATTTTCCTCCCTGGATTTTTTGAAATAAGTTCAATATCATCGGTATCTGTGTCGGTACTTTAGCTTTTTCTAATATTTTAGTTTTTAATAGAACTATGTTGTTGTATGGCTCCAAACAGTGCTGAAAACGGCCCCATTGAATAGGCCGCAAAGAAATGTCTGCTATACAAATACCACAACAATAAACGCAAAAATCAAAACGGTCAGACGGATAATTTCCAGTTCCAAAATTTCATTAAGATTGGTTTATTTTTGGAGGAGGAAAATATCGAGAACTAAACCTCGATTTCTGAGTTTCTACGTCGAATTTTTCTACGGAGCTGCAGTTGTCCTTATCGCACATTTGCGAGGCTCCGTGCGCACCAGCGAGACAGCAACATTGATTTAAATTTCTCAAATCTGAAAAGGGTTCCAGCTCCACATATCCTCTTAAATTAGTAGAAATACTGTCTATCTAATTATGTTTCATTTCTAGAATAATTAAAAAAAAATAGCAACGCACATCAGTTGATCGAGTAATAAAAGTAGTATTAATAAATACTGACCGATACTCATACGACTAATTAGTATTTATGCGCAATTAGCGTTTGGTCGAAGCGTTTCCATATTTCGTTCTCGAATGAAGTGAAGACGTCGGAGCTATATTTAGGAAACAAATTGGCAAGAATTTGGGCGCCAAAAATTTCGTAATGTTGCCTCAGATGTCATTTCGGTAAATATTTGTCTTTACTAAATCATCGCTACCATGCAAAGTACATTGATGATCGTTTGTTGCAAACGCCGCTCGGGTCACGTACCTATGTGTGAGTCAAACCTTTGTTGATCAGCGACAACAATCTTACGTGGTCCAACAGAACGCTGCTCGCTAGCGATGTGACGTCTACGGGAAAATAAATAAATAACTACGTCTAGAGATAAAGATGTTCAGCGTTGTACAAAAAAATATTTGACACATTTGGCACTTTCTTTGTTTCAATAGCTCGCAAAAAGAGACGCCGAAGCGTAACGTTTTTGGCGGCGTTCGGGAGGGCGCGCCGGGCAAGGTCAAGGAACATTGCGATCACGAACAGAAGCCGCATGTATGGAGTTAGATCTAGCGTCAATTCGTAGAAGTTACCTACATAGAATGTATTGTATAGGTGATATTGGTGTAAGCAGAATACATACGTTTTGAATTAAATAAGCACTTATGTATGACGGTTTGGAACAGGAAATTATTACACAAAAATGCGGTAGGTAAGTATATTTTACATTTTACTAACTGAATTACCTGTTCACGTTTGTTATGGTAACATTTATATAAATTAATAATCTACCGATCAAACCTTTTCAGTGAGATGTAGAAGTCATAAAATAAAATAAATTATAAATATGCATGATTTTCAATAAAAAATAATTTGTGCTTATACTACCTAAGCATGCGCGTGGAAAAAAATTGATTTCCATAGACACGGTTAAAAACATGATTTAATAAATTTACCTATAATGCGAAAAATATACCTATCATGAGTAGCGGTTTTACCCGCATCGGTTCTCTTCAGACTTCGGTAGATTATTATGATAATTTCTGTTATCTTGCTTGCAAAAAAATACGATAATAAGGCTAAAGGTGGGTTGTCGATATGTTTTGCCTTTTATTTGTTATTTATATTTACCAAAATAATCATTTGAGCCCACGTAATGGAATTTGTTTTTTAGTAAATATAAATAGATAATACCTAAAGGCAAAAAAATCGATAAAACTCATGTCGGCCGCAAGCCGCAGCGTTCGATTGGAGACATTGACAACCCACCTTACCTTTAACCATATTTAAGTGCATTTATGCCAATTAGTCTCGTTTTGAAATTAATAATTGAAATTAAACGAATAATATTTTTAAATGAAGGTATATTCCTGTTTACACCAATATTAATTTGATCATCACAACTAACTTATTAATATCCAGTGATAGTTGGAGCTTAAATGTATGGCAGGATAAAGCTGAATATAGGTATTACTTATAATGAATCTTGCAAATTCTTTCGAAATACATATTTATCAGTTTGAAGAAGAAACTCAAGTATTATGTTAAAACGTCCATTTACTTTCTTGATACCTATATGATAAATAAGCTACAAAATTATCATTTTTCTGGGAAATTTTATAAAAACCAAGTTTTCTAAGGGCGTGAGCGAGTCGCACACTGTTAGTTCTCATGCTATAATTTTTCAAATTCATAAAAATTGAGAAATTTCTCTCAAAAAATTGGTCACATTGATACACATTTTGACGTTATAAGATTTGGTCACAGTTTTTCACTTGAACACAGAAGTTTCGAAGCATTCGTCTAACTTTTTCGTACCGTAAACATACTCACAAATAATAACAACAACGAAATTAGTAATTACAAAAATTACGACTAATATTCAGCTGTCGTTTTTATCAAAAAACAAACTGATGGGTGTTGAGTCAATGCTAAAAACATTACAAAATTTGTCATTTCGAAAAGTCTTATAATTGTTTGTAAAGAAGAAATGAGAAAATAATATTAAGATATGTAAATCCTACAATCTGCAATACAGTAGTTTGACTCTCCCATAATCAGTTTTCTTTTTTAATAGATAGAATTTGGGGACAATGTCTATTTTTAGTAAATAGATAGGCAATACTGTCTATATTTGGCTTTACCTCTACCTTGATCTTTGAGGTCGTGTTAAGAACTTATATAGTTATAAGATTATTTTTATTTTTGTTATATCAACTCTCGTTGAACAGTTTACAGTTTTAAAATTTTAGTAAATAAATTGAGCGTCAGATTTATAGCACACAGCATTATTGTGTATAGAAAAAAAAAACAAAAATAAATTTAAAACTACCTAAACTATACCTACTACTATACTACTATAACTTTGATCTTGGGAAATAATACAGAACTGTAATATGTAATCACTTTTTCTTTCGCGGTATTTAATTATAAAAAAAATCAGAATCGACACTGTCTAGTCATGCAAACCGTAATAACAAGTTCAACAGAGTGAAAGAGTAAACCTGTCAGGGTTTAAAAGTTTTTTTGTATATTTTGTATTTTTGCTACTAATTTATTTTATTATCTACTGTTATTATTAAATAGTTTTATATCGCCCACGATCTTGGTTCCCTGGCTCGCACTCAGTGATTAACATGATTTCGTTACGACCTCAATGACTGCCAACTCAAAGTTCTACGTCAGACGTGGTTCGCCCACGTTTAAAATGAAAATTGTAAAGTCTGGTCATCCTTAGTTGTCTTATTTGAACAGAATTCCGACCGCAAAGTGCGTATTTCTGGACTATATGTGCCTGTGGCTATTTAAGTGTACTTAAATAAAAGAATCCCAGAGCAAATATCACGCAATAGATGCCCTACATGTTGAATCGGGATGATTTCATACAATAAAGAACCTAATTTATCCCAAAAATGTGCACTTTAAGGTAAGAATTTTGTTTACCAAAGATGAACAGACTACGAAACATATACTTATAGTCTTTGAAATAGTCAATAATAATCAATTAAAATATGTGCATTTTAAATTGTCTTAACTGTACACAACACAATTCAGTTCTCAAAAAAGTACCACTCTCCTTTAATACTCTTCTCTATTATTCGTATTTCTGTACGGCCACAAATTTTATTCCTTATTAAGTATTAATTAGTTACCTAAAATCGTTATAATATGTACATATAAATCGGATTTCGTGATTAGATTTAAATTCTTACGACTGCAATTTTAGTAAAAATTATATCGTTGCTGTCGGTCCTTCGCTTGGTTCTTATTTGCCTAATAAGTAATCTTTTAGCGTCCTTTTCTTTCATCATAAAAAACGGTAGAGATGGAATACAAACGTTTGATGAATATAGCCAAGTGGAAGTGCCGGCATGCTACAGTCAAGGGCAAAGATCTGTATCCGGCCAAAGCAGCAAAATATCAAATACGTCTAATGACAAATAAATAATATAATAACAGCAAGATTAGCAAGTCTAATGACGACTACTTGACGCTTTAACAGAGTACAATCTTTGTCTTCGACTGTACCTACATAAATATATTAACACTTTAACTGCGGTGTTAAACCGCAGCTATTCCACTATTTTTCAAGATTTATGGTTCCTAACAATTCTATTAGATGTCGCTTTATGCTCATGCGGCATGGTACAGCTGCTGTTTTAATTAAATTAATTTACCTTATCAGAGAAACCATAAACCTTCGCGGTTATTCATTTAATTGGCTCATGCACCTTTTATATGCAGTTAACAAATTGTGAAATGTCCAATAAACTTAACTCCGAAATATTGTAATCTAAAATGTACAGTGTCTGTGATTTTAAGGTCTATGCGATCATGACAAAATTATTTATTTTTTATTTAAAATAAATGTTTTTAAACTCCAATTTTGTAATTATTTCTCCTAGCCACTGTCTCTTGCTGACTTTGCCCATAACCTGTGGTGTTAACTAATTTCGTGTGTGTGTGTTGCCATATTGTGCTGCTGCAGTGTTACAGTATGGTAGAATGGTAACTAACCCCCGAGTAACTAATGCTACTAGTTTATAAATTTTTGATGATAGTTTTACTCGTTTTCAGATACCATCGAGAAAAACCAAATTTTGTGTCTTGCGCCAAGGGTCTAGTGTGAAGAATCTAGTTTTCTGTGGTTAGGAACATATTATATATTATTATAATTATTTAGATATTTTTTTGTTTTCTTTGCACAAGTAATTTATATTTTTCGATTTGAATAAAATACATTGTTATTGAAAAAGATATTGATTATAGTAAACGTAGCTAAATTCAAATGTATACATTTATTCAGCCAATTGGCCACATACGGGCACTTTTACACATCAGAAAATTGTATAAATCCGCCGGCGATTGCTATATGCTTGAGAACAAGACGTGAGAACAAGTGAGCATTTATCTACTCCCCAAGAAGCGAAGGTGTATAAAATCACGATTTCGAACACAATTCGAATGAAGTATCAAGTACTGCTACGCGGGCCGATGATCCACTCACCATCTCCGGATGAAAAAACCGGCCAAGTGCGTGTCGGACCACGCGCAAAGTATAGGGTTCCGAAGTTGAGGATGCCCACAGTACCTTTCTAAGACTTATTAGCATCTAGCTAGACTGTGGTATGACGTGCCCGCCCGACGCCCCTGCCGCTCGAGAAAAATCATTGGTATTTTAATCATTTCATAAGTTGGTCGACTATTACTCGTAAGTTTGTACAGCCTACTTAGCTGTGATAGTTTTCCTTTCAACTACGTTATATATGCCACAACCGTGATTTTTTTCAGCCATCCAAATACTACCATTTAGCTGGCAGGGGGGGGGGGACACGTGACTCTAACAAAAAATAGCACTTTAAAGCTTAATATTTCACAAACGCATCACTTAATCAAAAAATGGTTTTAACAAACCTACAATATTTTTTAAGACCTATTCAACGATATGCCGCACCACGGGATACGCAAGAAAAAAAAATTACATCCCCACTTTACGAGTAGGGGAGGTACCCTATAAAAAAATATATTTCAAAATTTTATTATACCACTTTGTCAGCGTAACTAATATGTATATTCATGCCAAATTACAGCTTTCTAGGACTAAGCATCTCCGAGCAATAGTGCGGACAGACGGACGGACGGACGGACATGGCGAAACTATAAGGGTTCCTTGTGGACTTCGGAACCCTAAAAAATGACGGTAAGGCGAGTTGGGCGCGCATTGCGCGCGGTCTAGATTCAGGCGGGTGATTCCGTGGCCATTCTGTACGCAGTACTATAAAATATTCTGTGAAATGTATGTCTTGATTGTCTTGGCGGATTAACATAGTATTTCCAACTATTGCTGACACATGAAGTACGTAACCTCTTTGCCTCCGTGTTATCACGCACGTGCCACCCAGTATGCAACTTGGCTAGGACTTGACTGAAATACCTTATCTACTAGGTTACTAGGTGAGAGGTAAAAGTAAGTAACACTTTGTTGTACAAAATAAAACACGAAAATCCAGTTTACAGTAACAAAGAGACACACGTACAAAGGCGAGCTTATCCCTTAAGGGATTTCTTCCAGCTAACCTTCGAGTAATGAAGAGGTAAAAATTAGTTTAGCTAGTTAAACTGGGAACTGAGTTAGATTTTTCGAAATCGAGTGAGTGACAACATTTTGTGTCTTTAGTGTAAGGTTTGGGCTATAGTCCCCACGCGGGCCCAGTGCAGATTGGGGGCTTCACACACATCTTTGAATTACTTCGCAGATGCGTGCAGGTTTCCTCACGATGTTTTCCTTCACCGAAAAGCACAGTAGTTAATTCAAATTGAATTTCGCTCATAAGTAAACTTAGAGGTGCGAGCCGGAACCGAACGCCCGACCCTGATTGATGAACGCAACGGAGGAACTTACTTTAATGCACTTTTTTAGTTTGATAGGTGAGTTTCTAAAGAAAATTGGTTCATTCAGCCGTTTGATAATTATAATATGAATAGTTTCTGATGTCGTACGTATGTCGTCGACGTAGGCAGGTAGGTACAATTATGGAGGGTTGAAGTAAAGGAGTGCAATTTTTATAGTTCCAAAAGTGGACACCAAATCGGCCACAAGTGTCAAGTCAAGCCACCTAGGCGGATAGTCTGCAGTAGTGCCTTCAGATGGCGCTGCTGAGGTGAAAACGCAGCGAAAACGGTTGTGAGGAGTGTGTTTTGTTTTGTTGCTTATCAAATCCGCTGGACACGTTTTCAACTGTTTCGCCATATAAGATTGCGCTCCTTACCAAGACACATTCCACACTCCATAGGTACAATATTGGGGTTTCTATTTATTTTTTTCAATTTAGAGTTACCAGATTGATATGAGTAGATTAAGAACTTATTCAGTTTGTTATAATAAACTTCATTATTACCGTATTATTTAATTAAGCTATCAGAATGGTGGGCGGTCATTCCTCGTCACCGGCCTGCGTAATTGGCTCTGGTCGATAACAAACAATCGCCTGCCGTTATCGTGCCGGGCAAAACGAGATCGGAGCGCTATGGTTGACCGAGTAGCTAGTTCACTTTATTTACAGTTCGTTTTTACCTGTACATTTTGGATCGGGATACTGAAGTTTTTAAAAAAAATAAAAAAAACATGAAATTTTCGTAAATTTTGACTCTTAACGCCAAGACCAGGAACACCATTGCAATGCACTGCCGTGTCTATCACGCCAAAGACACCTAAAGTTGTTCTAACCTAAGGTGTAATTAAAGTGTTTACATCACCCTTGGGCCTTGGTCATAAAGTGGGATTTTCTGCCTGCTACGCGGAGAGAAAATCTCACTTCTTGGCCAAGGAAAGACGTAAAACTTTTGACAAACCACGGGCGGTAATTCGTAAAGCCCTAGATCGCATATTTATGGCCCTCACCTTCGATTCGGGCCACAGAAACCTGCGATCTGGGACATTTACGAATTCACCACCCTAGGTCTGTAATGTGCTATTAAATACGTTATGCGTAAGATCCGTCAGCCAGCCTCCCTTGACGTGTGAGTGGCGTTGAAAAGGTTAATTACTTACCTATTTATTATTTGCAATGGTTCATCTTCCTCGCTTTATAGGTCTACTAGCTTTTACCCGCGACTTCGTCCGCGTGGAATCCGGTTATAGCGTTTCCGAGGTAACAAAGCGTTCTTCCAGGATAAACACAGACCCCGTGTATACCAAACTTAATGAGTAGCTTGTGCCGTGTCCTTTCCCCAGGACTCGATTATGCGCGCCACTCGTATTGGACTCGTATTGAAAAACTACTGGTCGTAATCAAAATCGCAAACGGATGGGCCAACACAATGCGAAGCAAAAAAAGCGTGTGGCGTTCCCAATCCGCAGCGGGACGCAGGTAAATAGGCTGTTGTGGTCTCGTGGTGGATGCATCTTCTGTAGAAAAACGTAAGTAGGTAAGTAAGTACTTTATTGTACAAAAACACTGCAATGGTTCATACGCCTCCCGCTAGTTGGCGCTGTCGTCGTGCACACTGCCAATAACAACATTCTTCATATTTTTTTCTCGTTCTTCTACTGTCAGCAAGTTAATTTACAGATTTTGTGTTTTATGTACTTAGTATGTACTGTGGCTAAACTTGACGAGGTTAAATGAAACAAAAAGTCACTTGGGAACGGAATCGTTTATTGAACCCATCAGTTATAGTTAAATCATACAGTTACTCTACACATTTTGTACTGTTCAAAGTACCTACCTATCTCACGTATTCTATTTCTTAGGTTAGAATGTAACTAACAAATGCACCGATTACCAGGGAATAGGTTTTTTTTTCAATATATTTTCATTTATTTCGAATTGTGTTCCAAAATTCAGTGGTAGTTACCAATCACAGTACCTTTTGGATCCTACGATTATTAATAATGAATATAATGGATACATAGAATATGAATGTAGGTATTATGAAAAACATATATGTAATTTGATTTGGATATTCGAAAAGAAGAAAGATAGAAATGATAGATAACACATAAGTACCTACAAGAAGATCACTTCAGTCAATGTTTTTAATATAAGTATACCGGAAGTTTACTATTTCTAGTCTCAATAACAGTTGGATTTACTTTTTGACAGCACTGCAGTTGAAATAGAAACATGCTAAAAATAAATAGTTAAAATGAGTACCCAAAAAGTATAAACAACCGTTTCGGACTTAGTTCACAATACACAAGTACCAAATACACCGTATCCAACATGTAGGTAATCTATACTAAATAAGTTAATATTTTAGATATCGATCGTTCCGCTTCGTTTATATTTATTAATAATTAATAATAGGTATAAATCTTCCTTTATTGTCTTCAATATTTATCATTAAACAAAGCTGGGGTATCAACCGGAATCGAACAGAAACTGCGAAATTTGGGGAGTACTTACCGGTGTCATTGCGCGAAACTAGTCAAGTTACTGCCCTCTAGTGTCAGTTCACGGTAACCCAAACGGTAATACACTAAGCGTGGAGTTACTCAAATCCATCAAATATTTTCAATAAAAAAATTGACGTACTGAACAAAGTGTATTCTGTGTATTAACGCATTCACGGCCACCGACGCATATATGCGTTTTGCTGACTTTCCCGCAGTGCCTTGAACGCACACGTGCGTTGCAATGTTCCCTTAATGACAGATGTGGCACCTGGCGAAAGTTCGTGAAAAGAAGTGGCAGTGAATGCGTTATAGGAAAAGTAAACTGATTCTGAATCTTTTTATATTAGACGACGTGTTAATCCAACATACGTTTTTAAAGTATGGGGTTCTGAAAACTAGTGAAAGCAGGCACACGAGGGCGTGATGGTTGTTTAAAACATAATTTCCATTTTTAAATGCCTAGTTTTGTTTGCTGGCACGAAAATACGAGATGAGCAGATTCCTTTGTTTCGGCTGCTAGCAATTTAAAGAGAACATTATACCTCTGATAATTCAAATAATTCAATAGACACATTGAATAAGAAGGGATAGGGCTAGTGTGAAAACCTCATTTATATATTATTTATTGAGTTTTAGTTACTCAGTATCCATTAAGTAGTTTAATTGAAAAATAATCATTTTTGCCTTTACCAGCTGGCTTATCGTTGACAGAGATGAAATATTTATCCAATAGTTATTCTTTTAAACTGATGAATAAGTTGAAGGTAACTAATAATAGGTATTTTAATTAGGTAAGTAGTGTTTCATTTAGTGTCCTAGGTTCAACGAGGTTTCCAAGGTTTAAAACCGTCTCCAAAATACATAAGTTAAGCATAGACGCCATTTAAATTTGGCTTGAGTTTGAAACTTTCAAGATGGAAAGTAATAAATTAGTATGAAATGTCCTGGAAAAAATAGGTTACACATTTTTCGTATAAGTAGGTTACGTATAATTGAAGTTTTAAATCCTACTCACGAAATTGGCCCTTATCAAGCCAAGAGTGTAAGTTTACACCTGAGCCTAGAAAACTAATTAGGACCATGTTTTTAACAACAACGGTTACACGGCTCTATAGAAAATAATTATTATCACCCGCAACTAATAGATGGCGTTGCATGCTTTCAACTTGTCAAATCTATCATGAGATTCATTTATAGAGGTAGATAGTTAAACGTCGGCATGCGCCTCAGTTTTGATTTCTGAGTGTTCTTGAAAGTTTCAAAGCCAAGTACCATATATTATAACTGACCATATTAAATATAATAAACGAGAAATCCATGATATGTACCTAAGTATACCACAAACGATCGAGGACTCGCAAACGATACAAATCAATAAATAGCATCAATGACAATAATATTATATACACTTAACATAGTTTAGTACCCTTCAATTTTAATGGATTTCTTGTATGGTTAATCGATTGTTATACTATAATATAGATGACTATTCTTTATAATTACCTAATAGGTGTAGTTGCTAGGTCGTTATCGAATAAATCGTCGTCATATTTACAATACAAGTCCTAATAGTTATTGTTACTTGCATGGCGGCGGTTGGGCGACGCCGTTCAGGCCTGGCCCACTAATGAAAAGTATAATAAAGTGTCGATATTAATAGCTCTTGTCTTGAAGAATTCGGTTACCGAGGAGCCTTCAATACATCATTTATTTTTATGATTATTGATAATATTATATTTGAAAGATGGCGCCCACATTTATTATAGTGCGTCGCGCAACCGCCGTCATACTTTACACAGAGTTCCGAAAAAACATCATTTAGTCACCCTAGAACCAACAGCTGAAAACGCTCCGTTCGGTTACAAATTAAACCATTTAAATGTATATGAAAATAAGTGGGACTTACAGTATATACAAAAATATCACATTACTTCGAGGCCGCAGCTTTCATTTTCTTAGTCATTATTTCGTCTTCTTACCTAAGTCGATCGAAGCGTAAGCAAGACATCGCTGGGAGTACCAACCGGTCGGATCGCTATTGCAACAAGCTACAGGCGCTTCAAGCCGTGCGCACGCGCAGACAAACCAATCAAACGTAATCACGCAAAACAGGATAGTGAATTTCATTCAAATGCGGTACATTTTAGTCAAACAACTTAAAACATGGAGTTTTACCAATTTGTACACGAAACAACCTTAACACGTGTCTCAGACCACTTCTTCCTACACCTAATTACGAAAAAAACGAGGAAGATTTTTAAGACTAGGTGCTTCGTCAAGTTCGAGTTAACGTTACAAGAGTGAAACGACTACACCTAAAGTAGGACTCGCCTCTGATTTTGCCGGAAGCGACCGTTCAGACGTCGATGGGCAAAATCAGAACGACAATTACAAATGTTTAGTAAAACCTCCGCTAAACTAAGCTGCAGCCGGACGCAGCCACCAACTACACTAAAATAAAAACACTATTTGGCTTACCGTCAATTTACAAGCTACGCGGACATGGAACACTACAGTCACTTTATCACATAGAAAAATATAATTTGGGTGCGTTAGGGTTAGCAGTCTTTGGTCTCCGGTTGGGAGAGGTGGTCGAGGAAGTCGAAGGAGGCGACGGCGGCGCGCTCGCGCTCGCCGTAGCGCACGAAGAAGCCCTCGCGGCCGAGGATGGAGGGCCGGCGCACGCGCGGGAAGCGCAGCACGCCCAGCCCGCGGCTGCGCAGCGCGGCGGCTGCAAGCGGATCACGTCACTACGGGCGCCCCTCTGCACAGGGACAGGGCGTGAGGCTCCAGCCACCCGCCTCGTCGCCGCGCCCTCACCACCCTACTAGGTACCTACATACTCCCGGCTTCACACACCCACCAGATAAAACTAGGCCATGATTGGAAGATGGAAACCATCCAAATGTATTCCTGTGCGACTCTGTGAGTTCACTTGTGGTATCAAAATTCAACGACTCGTTTTTTTTCACACTAAGGAACTTAAGCGGAACTTATTTTTTTCTGATTGCACGTTAATTAAATTCTAAGATTATCTAAGTTAAGTAACTTCTAGCCTGGCATTCTATAATTAAAAGTATTTCCATCTCACAATCAGTTAAAGCTCTAT